>JARTUT010000747.1:0-15384 GCA_030674115.1 Micraspis discolor | reverse complement strand
AAATTTAAGTATTTGAAGGAGATCTTTGAATAATTGTGTGATTGATATGCCTGAAATATGAGTTTATGCATTGCTGTACAAATTTTTAGAGTAGTTATTTTAGTGCAATGTTTCTTTTATTCTTTTCAAGTTCATCTCATGATGAGAAATATGGCACTGGCACGACAACGGCCTTTGAAAATTAAATGAAAACGAAATAGAAAAATTAACAATGAAATTCTGATAAGAAAAAATGACTCGAAAGGAATCGAATGTGGAGCATTGACTTTTGCCTACCTGGTTTCACAGCACGGCTGAATCAATGTGTCACTCACGAGCGAGAAATAGTCACTTTTTTCACCAGAGTTCTAATTTGTAGAAATTAACGAGAAATTTATTGCGAATAAAGTGTGGCACTGCACCGAACGAGCGTCGACGTGTGTGTTCGAACGACGACTCCGTACCATTGTCTTTGCTCGACATAGGTCATATGCTCCAACATATGTTACGCGTCCATAGGGAAAGAAATGAACATACGTGGGCCGCACGAAACGAGCAAGCAACTTGGAATAGAAAATAAATGAATGCAACCAATAACATTGAGTTGCAGTAACATAACCGCCCACCTAAAATAGAATATTTTATGGAACAAAGCAAATATAAAATTGAAAAGATATCGAACATAAAGCAAAGAAAATATATACATATATACATCAACATACGTCATAACTATTGGAGAGGTAATGGACATAATTTAACCACTGATCTCTGCAGTACACCTTGAGTAGTCCGAACAGTAGCTTCTCTAGCTATTTTATCAGCGCCAGGATGCAATTTCTCAATGCGTCCAAGTCGCCAGCGCAATGGAGGGAATTGATCATCTTTTATCAAGACGAGTGCACCTATTGGATAAGGAGGCGAGTCACTATTGAACCACTTTTTTCGTTGTTGCAGTGTGTTCAGATATTCTAAATTCCATCTTTTCCAAAAATCCTGATGGATACGAGTTAAAAGCTGCCAACGCGATAATCGACCGATAGATAGGTGAGATAAATCTGGTTCAGGAATAGCAGTTAATGGAGCCAAAGTAAGAAAATGTCCTGGTGTCAGTGCAGATATGTCATTCGGATCATTACTAAGCGGACATAGAGGGCTAGAATTGAGCACAGATTCAATCTGTAAGTGGACTGTATAAAACTCCTGTATGACCTGTTGAGACAGAAGGAACTGTAAAGTCTGAGCACCCGGATGCAGACATATTCTATGGAAATGCTGAATAAGGAGCTCAGTAAGACGATGAGATGAAGGAAGCAAAGCTGGGTGTTTGTGATCAAGAGCCAGACCAGAAAAAGACAGACGACCGCCCACCCTGAGAACACCATCTTCTCCAATAAATGGATTCAATTTTCGAAGTAATTTAGATATGGGATTTCTCGAGATGAGATTATCGATCTGTTCCTTGAACACAACCCGTTGAACCTGTTTTATAATGAAGAAAAGTGCATCTTTGAGATGAACTGCGGAAAATCTATATATCCTAGGAGCCTTAGAGTTCTTCATGAAGTGAACAAATCTGAAAATGTAAGCTACCATAGAATCAGACCAAGCAAAAATGTCATCTATTGTAAAGGCTGATTGGTAAACAGAGGAAACCATATTAATGAGCTTTGATAATAAGAGACAAGCACACAATTCCAGTCGTGGAAGTGAAATTCTCTTCACTGGGGAGACCTTTGATTTACCACATACGAAAGAGATGTCAATGGAGCCGTCATAATTGAAAAACCTGAAATCTCCGAAACCATGAAGTTCGCAACGATAAAATGGTTTCGATGCAAGTTTCCGAGGTATCTTTAATTTACCCAATTCGGTTAATTCGGATTTACACTGATTCCAGCGACGGCTGACATCGTCTGGAAGTGTATCATCCCACTGCAAACCTAATGTCCAAAGATGCTGGATCAAATGTTTAGCAAGAAAAGTAAATGGAGAAAGGAACCCCAAAGGGTCGAAAATTCGAGAAAGTTCTGAAAGTATGGTACGTTTGGTACATACCTGCACAGTAGGTTCCGCAAAATAAGAAAATTCGTCCGACGAAGGAAACCACCTCAAACCGAGAATTTTGACTATCGGATCTATATCAAAATCCAAAGAATGGTGATATTGATGATCTAGAGGTATGGTTGAGAGTAATTGAGAACTGTTACTACTCCATTTTCGGAGCTCAAAACCACCACAATTCATTAAGGAAATCAGTTCCTTTTGCAACGTTTTTGCGTCTTCCAAATCATCACAACCTGTAACGACATCATCGACATAAATGTCTGTGAGCAAAATTTTGGATGCTTTCGGAAAACGAGCTTCCTCATCCTTGGCCAACTGTGCCAAAGTTCGAAGGGCAAGAAAAGGTGCTGGTGCAACTCCGTACGTAACGGTATTCAGCTGATAAGTTTTTATGGGTTCCGATGGAGCAAACCGCCACAATATTCTTTGAAAGTTTCGATGTGAATTTTGAACTAACATTTGACGATACATTTGTTTGATATCAGCTGTGAAAACGAACCGATGAACACGAAAGTTCATCAAAATGGCAATAATATCCTTTTGTAATTTAGGACCTATCAATAGAGCATCATTTAAAGATAAATGACTGGGTACATGAGCTGACGCATCGAAAACAACCCTCAACTTTGTGGATGGACTGTTTGGTTTGATTATACAATGGTGAGGGATATAAAAGTATTTTCATAATCCGAACTCGTAGAAATTAATGACATATGATCTTTTTCTAAATATTCCTGCATGAAAGTAGAGTATTCCGTGTATATATTCTGGTTTTTAATAAGTTTACGTTCAAGGGATAAAAACGACGTAGTGCGAGAGAATATGTGTCACCGAATGAAAGAGTTGACTGATCAGGTTTACATGGTAATGCCACAGTGTACCGTCCAGATGTATTTCTAGAATAGTTCTGAGTGTATAAGTTCTCACAAAATTGATCTTCTGGTGATACAATGACATTCTCTGAAACTTCTTCAAGTTCCCAGAATCTTTTCAACGAGGAGTTCAAACCTGATTCAGACAATGACAAATGAAAATTGTTAACTGATATGTTAGGTGATTGAATCTTTCCCATGAAAACCCAACCAAATACTGTCTCAAGTACTGTTGGTTCTGAACCGTTACCCTCGATACGACCCGGTCGAATTATTAAAGAGAATATATCCGCTCCTAAAAGAAGGTCTATTGATTTCGGAATGGAAAAGTTCGGATCTGCTAACTTCTTGTTATGGACACAATTCCAAAACGAAGAATTTACGAAAGAACTCGGCATTTCCGCACAAATCTTCGGAATCACGACGGCATCGAATGTAAAAGATGGATTTATTTGACCTGATGGACGAATAGTACATTCAGTGCTGCAATTAGCAGAAGATGAGCTTTCACAAATTCCATTTATCGAAAATGAAGCATCACAAATTTTCAAGCCTAATCTATTTACACACGATTGAGTTATAATATTTATTTGAGAGCCTCCATCTAACAGAACTCGGACCTTCTGATATCTACCCCAAGCATCACGAATTTCGACCTCAGCGGTTGCTAAGAGAACGGTAGAATTTGAAGAAACATTGGTTAAAACCTGAGCTGAGCCTGAATCCGATGAATTTGCAGCATTGAAATGAAACGTCTCTGTTGAAGAATTATTATCCGCATTATTGCGCATGTGCAACAGGGTATGATGCCTTCCGTGTAGCAAACACGACAATTTGACCTTGAAGAACAATTGTTAATCTTATGTCCAGAATGGAGGCAATTGATACACCAATTTTTGTTCTTCACAGTCTTGAACCGATCTTGAACAGTTTGTTCCAAAATGATGAACATTTGTAAATATTATGAGCTAACTTGCAATAATTACAGGTTATACGTTTCTTGAATGATTCAGTTTCCGTTTGAACGAGAAGAGTCGAATTTCTTTTATTCATTGAGAGAGAACTAGATTTCAAAACTTGAGAATTCGAAACTGAATGAGTTTTCGACGGAAGAGAAAGAGCTACTGCCTCCAAGGCTATACACTGATTTGTCAGGAAATTTCGAAAATTCACAAACGACGGAATATCGGTTGAACATTCTTGTAATTCAAAACGTTTGATCGTTGCTGAATCTAATTTCTGAATGAGAATGTGAAATAAAACAAAGTCCCACTGGTCAACGAGTAAACCTAAATTCCTTAATACCGATAAGTTCTCCGCAAAAACTTCTAGAATTCGCCTAAGGTCTTTAGCTGAATCACCCTGTAGCTTTGGAACATTACAGATTTCCTTCCAACATGTATTAGCGAGAAGTCTTTTATTTTGATATCTTTCCGCCAATGTCTGAAAAGCGCTTTCATAATTTTCAGCAGTCAATGGAAACCCTTTAACTAAACTTAAAGCATGAGAAGAAAGTGAACTAAGGAGGTATTGAAACTTTTCTATCTGACTCAAGTTAGAATTTTCATGTACCAAACTTTGGAACATATCGAAAAAAGTAGGCCACTCTTTATAATTTCCATTGAAAATGGGCAATACTATCTTTGGAAGTTTAACATTTGGCGAACTGATAGAGCAACTGTCTTGGTTTTTTACTGGAATGTTTACTACAGGAAATAAATTAACATAAGTTGTTCTGATGGTGTAATAATTATCCATAAAGGCTGTTCGAATAACCTTCTCAGTGTTCAATTCCGGTTCTTCGGAAGATGCAATCATAGAGACAATTGACGTATGTAAATTTTGAAAGTCCACGAGAATATCGTCAAGTATTTCACATCTTAATTTGAATCTTACGTGGAGACTTTCATCAGTGACAGCGAATTGTGCTAAATTCAGAATTTCCTCTAGATCATCAATAACTATTTGACGACGAGCTTTGAGTTGTTTCAATTTTGTCGCCATTATTATTATTCAAGGTATACTGCAGAAAACAATATGAATTTTGTTTTGAGTAATTTCGAAAAAGAGTAAATAGACTAATCGATTGAAAAGAACTAAATTAATAAATAAAGTAAATAATTAAGATTGAATCTATAGAATTGAAAATCGAGTGGAAAATAAACAAATGAAAACAATGAAATGTAAATAAACAAAAACAAGAATGTCTATCTTTGTTTATGTTTTGAATCAAGGTTATGAGCATAGATCAGAAAAACAAATGAAGAGTTGTCTATGTTCTCAGGTAATGAAAGCTAAATTCTTTTAACATGCGCAGATATTAAAGGATTTATGAATGTGTTCGATATCTTGTCAAGTTTTTGAGGTTACGTGAATAATTGACAGATTGAAATAAATGCAAATGAAAAAACTAAATGAAAAAATTCCAAAATGCTTGATCGCAATAATTTTGAAAACGCGGTTCGAAAATATGCGGCTCAAGAAGGACCAAAATGGCACGACAAGGGCCTTTGAAAATTAAATGAAAACGAAATAGAAAAATTAACAATGAAATTCTGATAAGAAAAAATGACTCGAAAGGAATCGAATGTGGAGCATTGACTTTTGCCTACCTGGTTTCACAGCACGGCTGAATCAATGTGTCACTCACGAGCGAGAAATAGTCACTTTTTCACCAGAGTTCTAATTTGTAGAAATTAACGAGAAATTTATTGCGAATAAAGTGTGGCACTGCACCGAACGAGCGTCGACGTGTGTGTCGAACGACGACTCCGTACCATTGTCTTTGCTCGACATAGGTCATATGCTCCAACATATGTTACGCGTCCATAGGGAAAGAAATGAACATACGTGGGCCGCAACGAAACGAGCAAGCAACTTGGAATAGAAAATAAATGAATGCAACCAATAACATTGAGTTGCAGTAACAAAGTTACACTTTCATTCGACAATCGATAACCATTGTTGATTTTCCTATTTCAAACGTCGAATCCTTTATAGTGTGATTTAGTACATTTACATTGCTTTCATGAATCCAGGTATTTTTTTTTTTTTTAAAACTGTCTCCATTTAGCTTTC
The DNA here is from genome assembly GCA_030674115.1 of Micraspis discolor. Taxonomy (NCBI): domain Eukaryota; kingdom Metazoa; phylum Arthropoda; class Insecta; order Coleoptera; family Coccinellidae; genus Micraspis; species Micraspis discolor. Next base: position 9,391 of record JARTUT010000747.1, on the reverse strand, counting down.
CATTATTCTATTTTCTGGACTTCATGAATGTTACAACGATATTGTATCATACAATAACTGTCACAGCGCTCCGTTGAATTGATTTGTAAATCAATATTGTCCCAGATGCTAGACACTCACGTTTCAGTTCGACGTATATTAGAGTTTTCTGACATTGAGTGGACTTCGAGTGAATACGGGATTGAATTTTTCTAGAAAATTGAACGCATTGTAATAAAATTAAGTATCTATTATGTAAACACTGACGTGAGGTCAAAAGCCATTACACAGTTGTTCCTAAAACTTTCCAATTAGAACTCATAGTTTTCATTCAGCTGATCGGATATCCACAAGTTGGACGAGGAATTCTTCATCAGGAAATCAAACCACATCGATTTAGGTCATTGCTGGTTTGATCTTGAAGATTCACGGACGATGGAAAGCTATTCTATTAGCAACAAGCACGCAAAATTTCAAATATATTCTTTAACAGCCCACTTGCCCAAAATAAAGACAAACTTACTTTGACATATTAATTATCGAATGTTTTAAGAATCGCGATCAGTCTATTCTGTATACAACTAATAGAAGGTAAAAATTTCTTACCTGAAATTCCATCATATGTCCACCATTCCTGCCAATTGTCACATCCAACTGAAAAAGAAATTCAATGTATTTCGGTACCAATAAATATAAAAATTACAAAGATAGAATTTGAGAAAACTATTCAATAATTTCTTCATTTCAATCCAGCACTATACGAAATAATATAAACGTTTTGCCACTCCCAATTTAGTATTTAGTTGAAGGTTGGAAGAACTGTAGATATTGACCTGTGTTTGTTTGTTTTTTGTTTACAACGGGTCTTGGAATTCTATTTCGTTTATGAACAAGTACATCTAAAATTGTTTATCCTCCTCGTTTTCCATAGTGAATTTAATAGATTCCTCATGATTGTTGCGATGTTGAAGGAATCCATGAATAGTGTTCATTCCATGTTGCCTTATGATGAAAGTATCATCTACATATCTCTTCCATAATTTGGGTTCAGTATACAGGGTGAGTCTTAGATCACTGCGCTAATTCCAACGTAGATTATTGACGTCGAGAGAAACATTTTCTTCTTATAACATTTTTCCAAATTTGACCCCATTCAAAAGATATAGGGTGTTGAAATTTCATTAAAAAAATTCACCTGTAATATTCAAACGACAATATCAATATCAAGCTATAAATAATAGCTAGATGATGTGATAATGGAACCCTAACTCCTCAACTGAATGAAATTATCCATTTGGAAACCTTAATATACCAAGTGCCACAAAATGGACAAAAAGATATCGTCGAGTCACCCCTAAAACATCAAAAATACGTCTCAGTGTCCGACAACAACAAAACATCTAGGATTTCCGTTCATTACCCTCGTTCGAAGGATGCAGCAAAGTTTTTCCCCCCGCGCTAAACCATTATCGGGGATGATTCATCTCAGGGTTTATGCTCAGTTTCAGCTCCGGCATAATAACAGAACTAGGGCGGGTTGTTTTCCTTCAGGAAAAACTAACGGAAAATTTATTCGATAGTAAGGGGGGCGCCATGGCGCCAGCCAGCCAGTCTGTCTGTCTGTTTTTTTGATAGCGGAAGTCGTTGTAGAGATGCTGGGAGTGTTGACTACGTTCACGAGCTGGTGATAGAGATTTTGGGATTCCAATATATTTTCATGATTATTTCGATATTTAATTTCATTTTGATCTCAATCAATTGATGGATAAATTGAAACTCCCAAGTCGATTTATGATATTTTTATAGAACTCGAATCGATCAAGTTTTCATACCTCTTATCGAGGCGGAACTTCCAGAGAACTGCAAATTTCATAATGAAGAAAAAATAATGGATGCTTTGGGTTATCAAAATATATGATATTTGAATCCTCGTTTGAAATACAATAACTCTTTCGAATTAATAAAGTTGGGAACTTAGTGTGAGCATATCTTACCTGAATGTGAACTTATGGAAAAATTGAACATTGAACTACATTTTTTTCGAGAGATAGGAAAAGTAAATATCATCATGCTTTTCTTCGACTCATTTTTTTGAAGTAATAGGTGGAAATTTAAATTATCTCTGTTTTTCACTGTGATACGATTTTGAGATAATAATATTACTACATTTTATTCGATAGCAATCCAGTGCTGTTCTCTAATGGCTTTCTTTGCCGTGAGATTGCACAGTGTTTTTTCTTTATTTAGGAAGGAATTATTGAATTGTAACGAATTTTTTTCCTCCGTTTCCAACCTATTTAAAATCAAACATCCCAGTCAGATTGATTCAGATGTAAGAAAAAATATGAAAAATATCCAGTTTTTCAGTTTGGAATGAATTGCTCTCAGCAAACACTTTCAAGGATTTATTTTTAGTTATTTTTGTTGAATCCTTGTAAAGAAAACTGTTTACATATTAAATTTTTGGCAATAGCTTTGAAGGATTTATCTTAATTATTTTTAATACCTGAAATAATGGAAAAGATTTGCGCCAAGAAATGAACGTGGTACCCAGAGATCACAAAGAATTATGCTCTAATACATATTCGATACCATCCATCAAAAATGATAACCCTTTATAAAAAAACTTGAAAACTGGAGTATTCAGATATCAGATGAATGTATAAATGCGTGTGCATAAACTGTGTGAATTATATATACTGAAAATTGTGCTTTGTGTTTCAAGAACCGAGAAAATCTCTTTCAGTACGATAAACAGACATGAGCTTCTCGCTGCCATTTTATTATTATCCCCTTGTTGTTTGTTCTTGCTGCATTGTGTAATATTCAAGACTTAAGATATGCCTAACGATCTTTTCTAATTGTGGTATTGCCCGGATTTATCCAATCGAAGAACGATACAAACTGTATGAAGAAATTGTAATTGTAAGAATTCAGATAAGTTAATTGTCCAAATAGCTTGGTTTGAGTTCGTTGCCAGGTCAATTCCGATTGATAGTCACCCAATAACTTCTGGAATATCAATTTTCAGCTTCAAGAAAGTCTAGACAACGTTGTATCAAAGGGTCTCGCAAAGTATCGTGGAGATATATTTTTTTAAATATCTGTGGGAGATGCACCAAATCTCGTTTGTATACATAGGTGATTACTATTCTATAACCTATAACGGTTTGAAAAACTAATAATCGGCTATTGAAATCTAGAGCACGAGGGAGTCAGCGTGTCAAAAGGCCCGGAACCAGTCCAAATTCAACCATAGTGGGGGAATTCAATGAAGCGCAAAGCCGAGTACCAGTTGTATTTTAATTTGGCTCCATACAGTGTATGTCCGGCTTAAAAATATTTTTTTAAATTGCTCATACATGCACCTGGTGCACGTGAAAAAACTTTATGAATAGGCCACGATTTCAGAAACATACATGCATCAGAATACTGACGGCTGTATCGATTACATCAAAATAGAGCAAATAAAAATTAGAGCTGTTATCAAAAAATATCTAAATAAGACATACACAATGGCTTGGTGCTAACATTGGTCAACTCTGCCCCTTTATAGGCCACGGTTACATCTTGGGTTAGAAAGTACAAGCAACATAGAGGTCCATACACACCCACTACTGGAGACAATGTCTAAATGATAGTGATTTCGAGTTGGCAGATCAAAAAATGACCATCAGTTACATAACCGATATGAAAGGGATCTCTCATGGTCGCGTTCAAACACTTTTGACCAACGAAATGAACATGAAGAAGGTCTCTACCGAAAATGTAAATATACGAGCATAGGGAAAAAAAAGTTGACATTCCAAGGACTAATCCAGTTCCGAGTCGATCAAAAAATGTTTTATCCTGATCCAGCACATAATAAAATGTCAAAACATCTCTGGAAGCGAATACAAGAACATGGATGATGCAAAGGCCAAGATTCGACAGTGCAGTATGAATTCCTGCGAGCAACGAAGGTAAACTAGTAGTATACTAGAGACAGTAATTACAAACACTATGGGAATCACAGTTCCTTTACTGATATTTAAATTCCTTAAAACAGATCTGAATGAAGTAAAAACAGAAGCACATCTCATAGAAGTTACCAATAACACCAAGTTATTGGATAGACACGCAGAGATGGTCCCTGAATACAGACATGTTAAAGACCAAATCAAAGGACATTTGAAACCAACAGAAATTCAGACTCTCCCTATTGTGATGTCGTGTACAGGCCTCATACTAACCAAATTGCTGTAGAAAAAATCACCAATTGAATGAGAATCTCAACCAGAGTGTGCAGAAAATAGTACTCCTGCTTAATTACCGAGACGGGACAACTTCGGATCATGGGAGAACAGAACTAGCACGAGCATGACGATTAGCCGTTAAACCTGGAGAGAACCATCAGGGCCTTATCCTGTGATGTCTGAAATATTTTGGATGAGATTATGTTCCTCTGTTTCCAATTTCGTTGATTCAAATAAAGAATTCGATTGCCCGTCAAGCAAAATATTTGTCAGAATTAGGTCAACCTAAACCTTCAGCTAGACGCCGAATTGCGCTGAAAGCTGTGAAATGTTTTAACAGGATTGTCAACCAGACCTGCACACCGTCTGAATATTTTATACCTCTTTGAAATTCAAATTCGGCGTTCGACTTGTGACAAAATGTATACCACCTATACACAATGGCATCGGTGCGATGGGAAATTGAAAAGTTATACAGTTAAATAAAACTCCAAACAGTATCGAACTAGCGAATTTTCGTCATTCTCTTGGGAGCGACGCTCTGTCGCCAGAGCCGGTAGCGCTGTAAAACCTGTCTTTTATGGAAATTATATTTAAAACTTGCCTGAAACGCACTATGGGGCTTTTATTCAGGTTATACCATGCGGAGGGAAAACATCCTGAAGCCCACCAGGGTCGACAACACTTTATTCCAAGTGAGAAGCAATGTGGTACAGGAAAATCTAACTGATATTTGTATGTAAAAAGGAGGTTTTATCAACAACACATGTGTCTAATAGATAAAACACAGCTTTTTGGTACAAAATTAGCCTACAAACACTCCAATAACGTTTCATAATATTCACTGTTAATGATAATTCCTTTCCCAAGATATCAATAGTATTTCGTTCTCATTTCAATCATTTTCATTTGAAAATGATAGAACGTTAGATACATACATGAAGCATGGAGCTTATCCAAATTGAAAGTTTGAAATTTTTTTCCGGAGTTACATAGATTGGGGTTAGCAAAATTAATAAATCACTATTTATCGGCACCATCAAAACTGCCCATCTCTTTCATAAATCCTTAAACACCCCTCGATACTTAATGGCTTTTTCAATCGTCCATCCCGTATCAACCCTCCAAGGCTCGTGCGGATAAGACAAACCTCTTGGAGAGAACGAGAAGGAAATTCTTCGATCTGCAATATGTGACTCTTCGCGTGTCAGATCATCATCCATCACCGTGTGAAAGGGCCATTAGCACTCTGAGGCAGCACTCCCTTGGCCCTGCCACTCACTCGAATGACGACATATCTTCAATGCGCCACTCCACTGTTGAATTTCAAGCTGTATCCATCTCCTGGATTGCTTTCGCTTCAGAGGAGCAGTAGGCCGAATAATGAAAATTTATTGAATTACACTAAACTGACTAGGGACATTCGATCGCAAAAAATTGTCGGAATGCGGTGACGGTAGGCCAGGAGCTCTTATATAGGGTGTCCTGAATCTAAACGATCACATGGTAGCAGGCGAGAGGTCGAGCTACATCATAAATAAAAAATTTATTTAACTTTGTAGAGCGATCATTTTTCCAAGACGTTTCAATTTGAAATCTTTGGACTTTTTATGTACTCATATCACAATTACAATTAATCTCAAATATCAGTTCTATTCATCGGAAGCATAAATCGAAGTGATTCAATTATCAACTGAGTAAAGTGAATAAATTACTGAAGAGTTTTGTCACAGAAAATTATTGTAATTTAATTTGGTATTTCATTTCAAAAAAATTGTACGATACTATTCAAGGTTAGTTTTCTCAAAACAACTGGTGTGAAAACAGCAAACCGAGATAGCAAACTTTGACCTTGAAATCCCCGAGCGCGCTCGAAAGATTGCGCGGAGCACGATGCAAAAAATTTTATTTTTGCCGAAACATTTGATCGATTTCAATTCTTATGTCTGTATTGAGGACAAAAAGGACACTCTCAGAGTATATAGGGCATTATCCTACACTTACGAGTTGTTGAAGGGGGCTCAACAAGTGACAAAATTTGCGATTTCTCAAAACCTGTACATAGGATCACGATCAAATTTTGTAGTAATATTGAGGACCCATAGCAACCAGGATCTGCACATACGGCATGAACTTACACCTAAAGGGGGTCGAAGGGGGGCACAAAACACTACAAAATTTGCGATTTCTCAAAAACTGTACATAGGATCGCGATCAAATTTGGTAGTAATAGTGAGGACCCATAGCAACCAGGATCTGCACATACGGCATGTACTTTCACCTAAAGGGGTCGAAAGGGGCACAAAGTGAAATTTTGCGATTTCTCGAAAACTGTACATTGGATCGCGATCAAATTTGGTAGTAATATTGAGGACCCATAGCAACCAGGATCTGCACATACGGCATGTACTTTCACCTAAAGGGGGTCGAAAAGGGGCACAAAAAGTGACAATTTTGCGATTTCTCGAAAACTGTACATAGAATCGCGATCAAATTTGGTAGTAATATTGAGGACCCATAGCAACCAGGATCTGCACATACGGCATGTACTTACACCTAAAGGGGGTCGAAGGGGGGCACAAAACAGTACAAAATTTGCGATTTCTCGAAAACTGTACATAGGATCGCAATCAAATTTGGTAGTAATATTGAGGACCGATAGCAACCAGGATCTGCACATACGGCATGAACTTACACCTAAAGGGGGTCGAAGGGGGCCACAAAACAGTACAAAATTTGCGATTTCTCGAAAACTGTACATAGGATCGCTATCAAATTTGGTAGTAATATTGAGGACCCATAGCAACCAGGATCTGCACATACGGCATGTACTTACAACTGAAGGGGGTCGAAGAGGGACTCAAAAAGTGACAATTTTGCGATTTCTCGAAAACTGTACATAGAATCGCGATCAAATTAGGTAGTAATATTGAGGACCCATAGCAAACACGATCTGCACATACGGCATGTACTTACACCTAAAGGGGGTTGAAGGGGGCCACAAAAAGTGACAATTTTGCGACCCCCTTCAGGTGTAAGTACGTGCCGTATGTGCAGATCCTGGTTGCTATGGGTCCTCCATATTACTACCAAATTTGATCGCGATCCTATGTACAGTTTTTGAGAAATCGCAAAATTGCTACTTTTTGTGCCCCCCTTAGACCCCCTTCAGGTGTAAGTACATGCCGTATGTGCAGATCATGGTTGCTATGGGTCCTCATGATATCTACCAAATTTGATCGCGATCCTATGTACAGTTCTCGAGAAATCGCAAATTTGTACTGTTTGTGCCGCCCTTCGACCCCTTCAGGTGTGTACATGCCGTATGTGCAGATCCTGGTTGCTATGGGTCCTCAAGATATCTACCAAATTTGATCGCGATCCTATGTACAGTTTTTGAGAAATCGCAAAATTGCTACTTTTGTGCCCCCTTAGACTCCCCCTTCAGGTGTAAGTACATGCCGTATGTGCAGATCATGGTTGCTATGGGTCCTCATGATATCTACCAAATTTGATCGCGATCCTATGTACAGTTCTCGAGAAATCGCAAATTTTGTACTGTTTTGTGCCGCCCTTCGACCCCCTTCAGGTGTAAGTACATGCCGTATGTGCAGATCCTGGTTGCTATGGGTCCTCAAGATATCTACCAAATTTGATCGCGATCCTATGTACAGTTTTCGAGAAATCGCAAAATTGTCACTTTTTGTGCCCCCCTCCGACCCCCTTTAGGTGTAAGTACATGCCGTATGTGCAGATCCTGGTTGCTATGGGTCCTGAATATTACTACCAAATTTGATCGCGATCCTATGTACAGTTTTTGAGAAATCGCAAATTCTGTACTGTTTTGTGCCTCCCTTCGACCCCCTTTAGATGTAAGTACATGCCGTATGTGCAGATCCTGGTTGCGATGGGTCCTCAATATTACTACCAAATTTGATCGCGATCCAATGTACAGTTTTTGAGAAATCGCAAATTTTGTACTGTTTTGTGCCCCCCTTCGACCCCCTTTAGGTGTAAGTTCATGCCGTATGTGCAGATCCTGGTTGCTATGGGTCCTCAATATTACTATCAAATTTGATCGCGATCCTATGTACAGTTTTTGAGAAATCGCAAATTTTGTACTGTTTTGTGCCCCTTTTCGACCCCCTTTAGGTGTAAGTTCATGCCGTATGTGCAGATCTTGGTTGCTATGGGTCCTCAATATTACTAAAAAATTTGATCGCGATCCTATGTACAGTTTTCGAGAAATCGCAAAATTGTCACTTTTTGTGCCCCCCTTCGACCCCCTTTAGGTGTAAGTTCATGCCGTATGTGCAGATCCTGGTTGCTATGGGTCCTCAATATTACTACAAAATTTGATCGCGATCCTATGTACAGGTTTTGAGAAATCGCAAATTTTGTCACTTGTTGAGCCCCCTTCAACAACTCGTAAGTGTAGGATAATGCCCTATTTACTCTGAGAGTGTCCTTTTTGTCCTCAATACAGACATAAGAATTGAAATCGATCAAATGTTCCGGCAAAAATAAAATTTTTTGCATCGTTCTCCGCGCAATCTTTCGAGCGCTCTCGGGGATTTCAAGGTCAAAGTTTGCTATCTCGGTTTGCTGTTTTCACACCAGTCTCAAAACATAGCTTACTCTTTTTAGTTTTCAAAATACTGTTTCGTAATTTGCTCGAAAAACTGAGGAATAGTATATGATTCAGCCTGGAGCTCTGGATTCTTACTTGCATTCTGGTGTACCTCAAGAATCTGATATTGCACTATACTCTCTTTCAATTCTTATCAACAAATTCAGCTCCTTCTCAATCTTGTATAGGTCATTGAAGATAATCAAAGAAAGGCACCTAAACTGAAATAAGTGATAATATTTTCCTTATATTGTGTTTTTTTGTAATTAGGTTCTTTTTCCAGAAAATAAGAGGCTTTCAATAATTATTATAGATTTCTGAAGTAGTTTGAATAGAACCTTTATAGGCAGATTGGTCTTTTACTGGTCTACCAGTTAATCATTTCTACACACTCAGATTTTTCACATTAGACTTCCAGACAGATACCACTGAAATGCAAATGATTTTTCGCCATTTCACATCCGTCCAGTGTTTTTCGTTTTCATTCCATTATCACTCATAAATGTATGTCGCCTCTTGATGGATGAAGTGCACCGCGGTCAGACGG
>JARTUT010002051.1:0-15417 GCA_030674115.1 Micraspis discolor | reverse complement strand
ACGAGAAAAGACTATTGTTCACCTGATCAGAGTGCTCATAGATTTGTTATGGTTTGAATATTTACTCGCAAGTAGCTCAACAAGAGCGCTAAAGCAATCTGACCTCACGTCAGTGCTTTCTAATTTTTTTATAATTTTATTGGATTCTGCGGTCAAAAATAATGATAGTTTTTTTGACATGATTATGCTCCTAAATTCAATAATTTCTGAGTTATTTGAGATTTTCTGGATTTATGGTGTACGTAGAATCAAATCGATTGCATCTTAAATAATTCAATGAATATTCTTTCGAAACCATGGGAACACTCTGTACCCATAGAAGATAAATTATCTGTTAATAATTCACAAGTGTCAGGTGTTATTGTTATTCGTTATCTTCATTTAATTCGATTTAACAAAATGAACCGTTATTCTAATTACGAAATTCTGAATCTATTTTATATACATGGTGAATGTGACAGAATTATTAGTAGAACCTGCTGGGCCTTTAACGAGAAGTATCCCCATTTACCTTCCATAGCGGAGAAGATCTTTAGAAAATATGTTTCAAACTTTCGAAGTTTTGGATGTGTAAGAGCCCCTAAAGAATACAAAAGAAGGGTAGTTGATGATAAGCAAAATGAAATTAGTGTTTTGACTTATTTTAAAGTGAATTCTATTCGAAGTGCAGCTCATGAAATCGATTTGGACAGAAATTCAGTGCACCGAATTTTGAAAAAACACATCATGCATGACTACAAATATGGGAAAGTTCATGCATTAGAACCAGGTGACTACATTAAAGGGTTAAATTTTTGTAAAGGAATATTAGAAAAACTTTAAAATGATGAAATTTGTTTGAAAAAGATCATTTGGACAGACGAAGCAAGATTCTATAATGAAGGACTATTTAATAGAAAGTATTGCCACATTTGGAGAAGTGAAAATCCTCATAGAAAAAGACAAAGAAACCCCCAGAACAAATTTAGTTTTAATGTGTTTGCTCGTTTGACGAACAATAAAGTGCGGTACTACATTTATGAAGAAAATTTAAATACAGAAAAATTTTTGGAAATCCTTAGAAATTTTGTTACTGAGTTTTTGGATGAACTGCCTTTGAGTATGTCGACTACCGCATATTGTCAATTGGATGGGGCTCCGGCACATAGTTCGCACGAGGTGTCTGAAGAACTGAATGACAATGTTTGGTAATCGGTGGATCGGACGCCGTTCTTCACTATTTTGGTCCCCAGGATCTCCCGATCTTACTCCCTTAGATTTTTATTTATGGGGTAAAATAAAAAACATAGTCTATGAATCTCCTATTGAGAGCAAAGAAGATTTGATACGGCGTGTGGAGGATGCTTTCCACTCTCTAAAGGGAGAGGAAATTGAGCGAGCGACTAACCGAGGTGTTTCAAGACGTATTCGAAAGTGTGTGGAACAAAATGGTTACCATATTGAGACTCTTACCTGATCATTTATTTTGTTAATTTGAGTTGTGAAACGTATTTTTATTTTTATTATCATAATTTATTTATAATCATAAGTCGGTGTACTGAAGTAGCGAATCTAATTAATGTGTTTCCTATTGAAGAGATGAAATCTCATTCGCTTCGAAATAAGTCGAAATACTAATTTCATCAACTGCCCTTTTTTTGTATTCTTTAGGGGCTCTTACATTCCAAAATTTGGAAAGTTTGAAACATCTTTTCAGAAATTGTAAAAAAAAATGGGGATACTTCTCATTGGATACTCAACATTTTGTGTCATTCACCATTTGAAATAAACAATATCATTAAGTGCATTTGAATGTGTATTGCTTATACAATTGAAAAAATACAATATAAGAAATAAATCCAGAAGCTCATTAGAATAGCACCGATTGATTCTGTGAAATCAAAAAATTTCATAACGACTAACAATAAGACCTGTCTGACACTTGTGAATTATAAATGGGATGATTTATCTTCTATGCTCACAGAATATCATTATGAATTTGACTCTACGTAAATCCAGAAAATCTCAAATAACTCAGAAATTATTGAATTTAGGAGCATAATCATGTGAGAAAACTATCATTATTTTTGACCGCAGAATCCAACAAAATTATAAAAAAATAGGGTTCTAATTTGAAAAACAGAAGTTATGGTCAATTTAAGATCACAATTTTCAACACTAAATTTGAAACACCCTGTAATGATATTTTTGAAATCCAAAAGATGCATGACCTTTTCACATCCTTCCTCTTCGATGTTGTAAAAACGGTTTACGCACAGGATATTTAAAATAAGAATAATGAACATATTACTGACTGAACATATTTGACTTTTTTTCCAGTTTTTTTTGGATATTTTGAAAGCTATTCTATTTAATACAATGGTTTTAACAGAAATGTATTCACTATTGAATACTCGTTCATACCAGGAATGGAAAACTTGAAAAAAAAATTCTTCGTCGAATTTATTTTCACACCCTGTATAACCGGAAGTTTTTGGGCTTCGAAAATATTTTAGCTCTGTAGAGAACTTCGAACAATATCATAATCCCAATTTTCAGATTTCAAATATGTCTAGTTCTCCAGAAACGTCTAATAGGCACTCAAACTTGAGACACCCTGTATGCCTAATTATAAATACCTATACGTGAGGAATTTTCTGATGGATTTTCCGAATGAGGAACCAGGAGACATGGGATTACAGTGAATAGAATATTCAGTGGGAAACAATGGACTACAGAACAACGAAAAATAACATAACTTTGTTAAAAAGACCGAAATGAATGATAATAGTATATTCTAAAACAAGTTGCAGAGTTGCGAGTTTTTGAACGCATGAGTGTTGGAATTGCCTTCTACAACTAGTATTAGAATATATTTTCTCTATTTCAGTCAAGAATTGTGAGAAACTTATTGAAATTCAATGAAAAATTCAGATTATACCTCCTAGTGCCTTTTGTATTTTATTTTCGCAGTTGGTGTGACTGATACGAAAATTGACAGATGATAGAATTTGAATAGTGCGTTCAAATCTCTACATGGTTTAATATTGACAATTGACATGCAATGGACGCGTGTTGACATTCGAAAGGAAAGGATGTCAGTGTTGTCAACCACAAAACGAAAAATATAACTAAAAACAATGCTGTAATGAGTTCATTACAGCACTGGATTTAGTAATGAACTCATTACGACACTGAAATAGAGAAATATATATAGGTATTCATTCATGATTTAGGTGCACGAGACCTATATAAGGCTTACATTGCAGTTATTCGAACATGGAAGCATTGAAAACATAAAATTTTCCACTGAGAATAATGACAGTTGTCTATAGTATTCTAGTTCAAAGTAGGTTGACGACCGGAAATCATCGAGAATTTTCCATACTCAGCAATTTCTTCAAAATAATCCGTCTAACGTTTCGACTGTAATTCTCACGGTTCTCCATATACTATCGAACCCGTTTGTTGACAAAGAATTGCTTACAAAGTTTTCACATTAGATGCATATCAAGCTACAGTAGACAAGAGATGATGAACTAGGTCATGAATCGTATGATGACTCGAGTGGAATTCATGGAAATATCTATTGTATTATGACCGAATAGAAATTAAATTATTGCTTTGAAGCTTGGTGATTCGAAATATAAAATTCTGCTAGTAATTTTGGAGGAGAAACACAGTTTTTGTAAATTTTTAATTAAGTTTTGTTACCCATCAATTATATGAGAATGTCTTCAAAATTGATCCTACAATTTGTGTATATGTTAGGCCCGAAGACCGAAAACGCCCAGTGGCCGGAAAAAACGGCCACATCGCGTTCTGGCTGTCTTCGAACGCACAGAACGCGTTTTGGTTGTTTTTAAACGCTCGCAACGCGTTCTGGTAATTGTTAAACAGCCGGAACGCGTTTGTCTAACGGCAATTGGTTCAAATGTAAGATCCTGTAATTTTTTACATTTTTAGAATAATAAAAATAAGTTGTTTCCGAACATGTTTGGTACTTGTGGTCTAGCATTTCTTTATGAACACTGAGCACATACAAAACTATTGTATATTTGTCGACCCTGTACCTATTGGAATCAACATGTGATACATTTTTGGAATCAGCTCAGTTAGAGTAATCCGGAAATGGACACAAAATAGTTCAATTTAAAAAAATGACGGTGATGTCATTACTCGAAAATAATTCACGCTATATATTAGATTATTAATTTAAAATAAGGTAAATTAAAATAAAAATCGATGTGTTTCAGGAATATTTCTTAAAATGATCTGATTAGCTAAAAATGAATTTGTTCCATACTTTACGGATACAATTTAAATGTACTATGTAATTCGAAATTTCATTCAAACAGTTATTGTAAAAATTTCGAAAGCACTGACGTGAGGTCAGTTGGCTTACGCGCTCTTGTAAACCACTTACTAGTAATTATTCAATTGTTTGAAAGTAACATATTTCTAAGTATTAATTTGTGACGTTTCTCACCGTTACTCAACCGAACGTAGTTACTTTCATGGAGATATAGAGATCCTTCAATGTCGCTGACAATTATTTAAATTTTGAAAAATCATATCTCCAGAACTATTAGCTTGTCGAAGTCGAGAGTGGTATTTTTGTATACATCTGATAAAACTGCACCATAAAAAAATTTTTATTTGAACAGTGTCATTTGAAAAAAAATTTTTTTTTTGTTACTCCGAACCTATTCGGCCGATTTGACCGAATAACGAACTTAGCCGAGATATTTATACCTCAAACCTATTCTGAAAGTTTCAACTCTCTAACTTCATCCGTTCGAGAGTTATCGTGTTCACGAAACGATTTTGACCACGGATTATTCATCAGTAGGTCCAAACAAAACGATTGATACCACTTTTGCCCAAAAATTCGAAAGTCACAGACATTTGGGCAAATTGATAAGCACTCTGTTCAGGTGAACAAGAGCGCCAAAAATAAGTAACGTACCTATGTAAAGTACACAAAAGTTCGGAAAAACCCGTCGTTTGTATTCAATTGTAGTTTTCAATAATTGAATTGTTTCTAATAAAGTAATTAAAAGAGTTATAAATTCAAGTTTGTTTTGTTCTCCACAATAAGTTGGATTTGTAGAAAATAAATTGAAATTCATTTGTTTAATAAAGAACTTTTCGCTTTTTCATTCATGCATTTATATATTATATGCTCGACAATATATGTTTATTAGTGTAACTTTCTTCCTAGAACTGAAAAATAATTATAAGAAAAGAAATTTAATATTGTTGAAATGATTCGGCAAGAAAAACCGAACCCATCTTTGGTATCCAATTGTAGTTGTCAATAATTGAATTGTATTTCAATTTTCAACTTTGTTTTATGAGGGACAATATAAATTTTATCCTACGCAGGTAGAAAGCGGTAAATAATACAAGTAGAACATTAAGAACGCGTTGTGAGCGTTGAACAATTGACAAAATGCGTTCCGGCTATTTAACAATTACCAGAACGCGTTGCGAGCGTTTAAAAACAGCCAAAACGCGTTCTGTGCGTTCGAAGGCAGCCAGAACGCGATGTGGTCGTTTTTTCCGGCCACTGAGCGTTTTCGGTCTTCGGGCCTAACATATATACTTTCTGTGATTTCAGAGCTGGTACATTTACTTATTGTATTAGACGTTCAAGAATGTCTTCCTTGATTTTCATTCTTGTGAGTTTTGGAATAGTATATTCTAAAACAGTTGCAGAATGGGCACCTATTCCAACACGAATGCGAAATTTTGAACGCCTGAGTGTTGGAATTGCTTTCTGCAGCGAGTATTAGACGATATTTTCTCTATTTCAGTCAAGAATTGTGAGAAATTTATTGGAATTCCTTGAATAATTCAGATTATACATCCTAGTGCCTTTTGTATTTTATTTTCGCAGTTGGCGTGACTGATACGAAAATTGACAGAGTATAGAATTTGAATAGTGCGTTCAAATCTCTAAATGGTTTAATATTGACAATTGACATGCAATAGACGCGTGTTGACATTCGAAAGGATAGGATGTCAGTGTTGTCAACCACAAAACGAAAAATATAACTAAAAGCAATGCTGTAATGAGTTCATTACAGCACTGTTTTCAGTACTGTAATGACACTGAAATAGAGAAACACATATATTGCTGTACATGCCGTCTACTATTTCTAATATGAAAATTGATTTGCTGAATTATATTTTGCAATCATTATTTCATTGCTTTTTGAATAAGTTCCAGTATCTTACACAAAATAGCTCTGAAAAAAAATGGGAAATGGTTTGATTATTGCAAAGAGTAGCACTATGGAGAAAAATCACCAGATTCTAGTCAAAACCTTTATCACAAGAATACACTTGGTGATATTTTGGCATTATGAATTTTGATCAATTGTTCAAACTCTTTGCATACTTTTCTGTACACTCCACCAGAGTATGTCCATTTTGTTGCTAGTTATACAGATGTTTATCCTGAAGTAAGCATTTACGATGATTATCCACTATTCTTTCAATTACCCATCGTATTAATTTTCCAATTAATGGGAAGAAAATTCCAAAATTCCTGAGGACTGTCCGAGAACAGCTAGGAAAATAGGAACCCGGACAAAGCTTTTGAATTCATCGAGAAGCTGCATGAAAAATTCCATTACGATATTGGTTTTTTCCATTTGCTTGCAAGCATCACACATAATACGCCAAAATGAATACATTCCAAGAATGAATCACAAGAACATGGCCTGAAAAATCTCCTTGAAATCACTAGTGGAGGACCCTCCTCGACCAGGGCCATCTACTACGTGGAGTTCTTAAACCCTCGGTACCAAAACACCAATCTCAAAACAAAAACATCGTATTCTTCATTAGTCATACGAGTTTTTCAGCACGCCTGTCTAGTTAATTATTTTATAAACACTGACCACAATGTTAAAACAAAGGCAAGGCCTTCTGCAAAACAGAGGAGTCAGCAGTTTTGCTAGCCATGAGAACTTCTTCAACTTTATTCGTACTCTTCATGTGGAAAGTTTGCAGAGAACGTCGTGTCAGTGTTGCGTCGGGCTGTTTTGACAGCTACGTGTATTTTCGGTGGTTTTTGTTATTTGTGTCTAAAGTTTCATCGAAGAGGACATGAAGCGTGCGAAGACGCAAATCAAGCAGAAGGATGAAGGTAGAACTGAGAACATACATTCCTTTTTTATCACTACGAAACAACTTTCATCAAGGTAGAAAAACACTGATTGTTAAAAACATTAAAGCGTGAGAAGTATTTGTAGGGATAAATATTAAATACAGAACTTTTTTACATACCTTTTATTAACTTGTTACAAGGGCAGCGTACATTCAACCTAACACAGACAAAACTTAGGTTAGGTTACTGGCGTTGTACACACAGAACAATATGTTCTATTATAACATAAAATCATAGAATAAGGTTTGCTAAGTTTGTATTCACAAATATACAGTGATGGGCAACTGTGTGGAACCACCAATATATCTGGAATTATTAGAGATACCAAAATGAAATTTGCAAGATGGATACTGCAGTAGATTGCCTATTTGTTGTCATATTTTTTTCAACAATTCCGAAGTTATGTAAATTTGAAAATTTGCAATGGAAGACCCATGGAACATTTTATCACGAGTACGAAAATTTCGGGTTCGATATTTTTCAAGTCAATATCTACCAAAATACAGAAAAATATCTTAAGATAGTAAAAATATAATATCCATTAAAGAAATAATTATTAACTAAAACTAAGTGATTTTCAAAACATTGAAACTTAAATAAACTAAACTTAATGTATTAGAGGTTCAAACTGAGCACCGTTTACTTCTTGACAATAAGCAAGTCGGTTTGTAAATTCTCTAGTAACATTAGCTATTACTTCCGGTGGAATTCTCTGTATCTCGTGAGTTATTCCGGTAGCTAATTCTTGCAAATTATTTGGTCTATCAACATAAACCTTAGGCTTTAAATAACCCCACTGAAAATAGTCCAGTGGATTATGGTCGGGATTTCGTGCAGGCCGTTCCTAAGTACCCCGTCTTCCGATCCATCTGTGATGAAATGTTCTATCTAAATAATCTCGAATAATGCGAGCGTAATGGGATGGTGCTCCATCCTGCTTAAAACAAGATATTAATGGGTAATTGTCCATTTACCCCCAATGCCGGAATCACTCGTGTCTCGAACAGCTGTAAATACTTATCTCCGTTTAAAGTTTCTTGTTTGAAGAAGGGTTCCACGATTCTGTTGTTATAAATGCCGACCCAAACACCACATTTCTTATAAAATTATTATCACGGTTACAAATATCAATCATTGTTTCATAAAATTGTAAACGTCTGTCGAAATCGTCTTCAAACAGTTCTAGAACGAGGCAAATTTTCAATGGATATTTTTCTCGCCTTAACATTCTTCCTACTCCATGCATATTGGGAGGTTAGTAGAGGATAAGTGAGAATATTTATGTCGATTCCTATTTTTTGTGTGAAAGGTTTCATTTTGACATTAAATCTAAGAAACTAAAAAGTCAGTGGTAGATTCCTAGAACTTTTCGGTTCATCGGTAGAAATACAGATAAATCGGTATCATCGACTACACTGTGTGATAAATCTATGTTCATAGCGGATTATACAATTTCAATAAGTCTATGCGTATGTCCTTTCCGATTCTCGCTCCTGTTATTTTTTTCTCTGTGGTTGATATATTGTGAGGTTATGACGATTGGTTTGTTTATATCGGTTGAAATATGTCATTGACGTATTATCTAAATGGACTAGCCCTCTGAGCAAAATTCCCGCATGCCGGATATGAACGAGAGAGATGAAGCTAGTTGAGTAAACGTCAAAATCATATGTTCAAAACATTCATTTCTCGTGCGAGTTATCCTCAATTTATATCTTATTTTGAGTTTATTCTGAATTGATCTTGTTGTTGTTTTGATCGATTTGATTTCTAAAAGTATTGATCTTACTATCGAAAGAAAGTAGCGGTAAGTATTTAATGAAATTTCCTTTGGAATAATATATACATATATTCTTAGCCTTAATAAATAAAGATTCATTGACGTAGTATCAAATATATAACGCCAATGGGAATGGGTCTTAGTTTATATGAAAATTTATCGAAAAAGTTTAGTCTAATTGAATTTTACAGTATAATCGTCTACGTTTGCCGAATTTTTGCGGGCCCTTATTGGAGTTTCTGAAGTCTTCAAGATGCCTCACGGTTGTGCAGCGTTCAATTGTACGGCCAGATTGAAAAAAGGACAAAATATAAAATTCCATGCGTAATTATTCATATTTCTAGACTTACATAAATATTGAAAATATTTTATTCACAGTTTTCCAAGGGATGAAAAATTGAAGAAACAATGGATAAAAGCTGTAGGGAGAATCGACTTTGAGCCCTCTTCTTCATCTAAAATATGTAGCCAACATTTTCAAAAGTATGATTACTATGTTAATGTTCATGGTACAAAAACTCTGAGGAAAGGTGCTATTCCATCAATTCTAAGTTTTTTGAGCCATCGTCCTGTGAAACTGATTAATGAAAGCTGTCTACCAGTTTGTAGTGATAAAGCAGGTGCCTCAATATATTATTTACTACAATATTTCGTTTCTTATGGGTCTAGACTATTTATACATTTTCCTTAGTTCACCTAGGTGTTTCCTCCATGTCAGCAAATCATGCAAGAGAAAACATGGATGAGCAACCAGAACCAGAGACAGAAAGTATTACACCAACCTCCTTAACTGTTGAGATAGAAAATCTTCCTGTGAAAGTAAATGATGTAAACTTTCTAGCAGTGCGTAATAATGAAGCAGGTGCATTATTGTTATATTAGTTACAATATTTTGTTTCTTATGGGTTTACAGTATGTAAACATTTTTCTTATTTCATCTAGGTGTTTCCTCCATATCAGCCAATCTTGCTAGTGAAAACATTGATGAGCAACCAGAGACAGAAAGTTTAAGTATTCCATCTACTTCCTCAACTGTTGCGATAGAAAATGTTCAATATTTTTGTATTATTTTAGCTCTCTCAATGAAGACTAATAAAAATTCAATAAACAATTTTTTTTTTTCAATTACGAACACAAAAGAAAATTTCAATTTTTTGCTTGAATTCACTATTTTACTAGGTGAATAAAATATAGCCAAATTGAGTGGAACAAAATTGAATAAAAATCTAATATGCAACTGATTATTCTGGACTAAAAAAATTGTTTTAAAAATGATATTTTTCTATCAATAATATCCAGACATAATCAAAATTTAACATGGCATTCTGGTTATCGGAGCCAAATTAATAACATAAGGATAATATAAACAGGTAATTAAAAAATACTGCTTTAATTTGAAATCTTGAGATATTTATAATATAATCAGTAATTAATCTATACTAATTTCAATATTTCAGAGAGTAACTAACTTCTCGCATTGAAAATATATAACGACCTCAAGTTAATTAAAATATATAAAACATGAAACTCTCATTTCATGAGGAGAAAAGGAACAAAATAATGTTAATCAAATATACATGAACTTAAGGAAGATTTCATGATATACACACCGCTAATTTATTTATCTATAGTGTCCAATACTGTTAAAAGTAGAATCAATCAAAATAACAATTAGTTTCATTCAGAATATATTAAAATTTCAGGATTTTCCAAACATCCGTTCCATGTTTTGATCATATGATTTTGACGTTTACTCAACTAGCTGCATCTCTCTCGTTCATATTCATACTGCTTCGAATACTTCGAGAAAGTCACGTGACGGCGAGTCTATTTGATATAACGTCAATGAAATATGTGAATTAAAATCATAATGTGGCGTTGTGTACTCGTATTTATTGGGTTATTATTATGGAGACAGGTATGTTACTACATGTTAGAATAGAATGAAATATCTGAAAATAAGTTTTGATTATAATAGAAACTTTGTGAGAATTCGAAGGAAACGGTTGCGTTATCAAATGGATTTATTTGAAATGCCCCATGAATGTTCTCAATTCACGATTCAAAAAACTCACCTGACAGAAATTTTCAAATTCAAATATCACTTGAAACCATAGACTTTAATATGAGTTCCAGATCAAAGCTTACGAGAGAAGGTACGTTATACGATAAGTAATTCTAAAATAGCTCTGTACTTAAGTTACAGTTACAATTCCAGAATCCCATTATTTACTTATCTGTTAGTCGGCTACTTACAGATCAATCGTATGCTACAGGTTTGTAGCTTATAAATGAAGAGCAGAATACCCCCAAAACTTTCTTACCATTCCCACGGTCCATATTTCGGGTGTCCAAAATTCGCATAAAATTTCTTCCCACGCAATTGGGTTTATGACCGTGTAATGTCATCTTTACAGGTGCCTAGGCCCACGTTACATACAAACCATCGAGGTAGAATAGTGTTTATTCTATTTCGATGATACAAACAGTGAATGTAATGCCATATAAATGGCCAAGGGGTAAAATGGAATGTTTGTTATTCCTTGTGATGTCACGTAAAAGTAATAGTGGACCGGCGTGCGTATTCTGACTGCCAAAATGGGACGGAAGCAGAGTTTTTTTTGCTACTCAAGATCGAACGTGAGGAAATGAATGAAGAGTAAAGGTTTGACGTGGGATGTGTTGAGGCAAAACTTAGGGGGATTAAACCGATTAAGGTTTTTTTTCAGAACGCATGAATGAGCAATTAATCATTCGATGATGTTTAGAAATACAAACTCTAAGGAATGTGTGATTCTTCTAGAATATTATGAATGAAGATTTTTTTTTCAGCGTTGATTTTGAGTATGTTGGTATTTTCTATTCTATATACAGGGTGGGTCTTTGACCACTGCGTTAATTTTAACCATAGATTCTTGACGTCAAAAGAAGCATTTTCTTCCTATAACATTTTTCCAAATTTGGCCCCGTTCAAAAGATATAGGTGTTGAAATTTCATAAAAATTGCATTTTCACCTGTAATATTCAAACGACAATATCAATTGAAATGATCTCTTGTAGAAGGTTTTTGATAACACTCATGCATATTTTGGCATCAATAGATTCATTCCACTTCTTGTGGGTTTCTCACTCCTACTCTACAGATTGGTTAAATTGCATAAAAACAAATATCGCTTGAACTAAAGGTCCGTATCTCGTACTTCCTGGAATCATTAGTCTTTTTGCATATAAAATCATTCCTCATCTTTTCTAAATTGCACCATTCTTGAGATATATGGAGTTGAAAGGAATTGAATCGATATAATTTTGTCCAAATTTTCTGATTTTCCCAAATCCAACTCTGTTCTGAAATGATTCAATAATCAGATTTGTTCAATGTTGCCATATTTTATGTCTTTATTAAATATTTCTACAAAAGGTTGGGGGAAATCTCTCCAGTCTAGGGTTCCACCACTAAACACTATAGATGAAATTAATCACTGAACAATTTGTGTCTTACATTCACCATAAAATCTAAATTGCCATTTGCTGTATTCATTGTTAATGATGTCTAGCACCTTGTTTAATATTTAATCCAGAGTAATATTCCATAAGAAATAGAAAAAGATTTCCTTCACTAACATAGGTACTTCGGTATATTCTCATGACCGTTGAAATAAGTAATGTATTTTCTGTCAGGACCTGTTGAATTCAAGACTTGTCTTTATGAAGAGCTGGTTTTTATAGCTTCAGGCTTTCAGGGTTCATCAAATTATATCTATTCTAACATAGGAATGCTGCAAATTGAGCTCATATGAGTTTTAAAAACTTCGAACCCGACTGGGTAGATTTTTAGATTTAGATAGTTAGATTTTTAGATTTGTTTTATACCTTTATTATCTTTATTTCATACACCGATTCAACCTTGTTTACAAACTTAGGAGATAATAGAATTTGACTTAGTTTTGATATTTCTGAATGTTTGTTATGATGCATAGTTAATTAAAATTCAATCAATATTGAAACTGGAAGCTATAAGCTCATAAACAAGAAATATTAGAATAAAATGCATTTTCCGACCATAATCATTTCATACTGAATTGAATAATTCAAAACTATCGATATTCGATATTTTACACATTTTTTTGAAAGAAAGCTAAAAATAACTGTTGACAGTTTCAAACAGAATCAAAACAACAAGGAACCACAGAACACTTTTTTTATTTGGAACTACCCACCACAGAGACGTTATAATATTTTAATGTGATAATAATTCACTCTAATTATTCTGAGGAAAATTATAACTAAAGATCAATAATAGTTACAGATGTTTCATTTAAAAAAACATTGCAAATATTAATTTTTTCTCTCCTGGTGTTTGGTAATAAATTAATATTCTATGGTAAGGTATTGAAATTTGACATAATCTATGAATAACCATTATTCAATATTTATGTTCTTGTTTACGTAATTAAAACAGTTACTCGGATTATAAAAATCAGTAATCAGTAATTATAGTCTAAACAGAATAGATTCATATTAATGATTTAACAAAAATTTTTTATTAAAGAACACCTAGTTGATTTTTCAAAATCAAATTTAGGTATTTCTTCAAGAAAGTATAATTGCACACCTAAATCTGGAAATACTTGTAATCTATCCAGGTAAATTGTTATTGGGATTCAGTACAGAAAATAATCATCAAGCAAAGTAACATCACTTTAAAATGATTATTCGTAGAGACACCATTCATTGTCGTTGAAGATTTGGAAAAAGATTTTCATATTTCTAACCGTATCAAGAGACCTCATAGACTGGGTGGGACAGGTGTCTCTGTCAAGGAGAAGAAACTTCAGAAATATCAGTGTTTGGAAAATCATAGATGATTTTTTCTGGCTTTGAGTGAAAAAAAGCACAGTGACAACCTCTTGCCTTGGAAGTTTTCATAGAAATGATGGTTTTCATGATTTGGAAATTTTAAGAAGAAAATTACAAATGTATGATGATAACACCCAATAATTCTGAGGTTTTTTGGAATTTCTCACTAGAAAGGCATGGTTTATAATCTTGAAGTAGAAAGAAAATATGGTAGAACAACAAAAATCTATGTTTTATTTATGGTTTATTTATGGTGTTGAATTTTTTTACCAGAAAATTAGTATTTTGTATCTTCCTTCTGGATATGGACCTGATCGGATGAAACATGAGTGAGTGAATAATTTCATAGAGGGAAAATAATGTTTATAAACAATTCAGATTCAATAGTGGATGCTGTGGAAGGTAATTTTCATTCAAACTAAACTGGACTACAGAGGGTATTTGCCCAATGTGAAAACTTAAAATGCTTATAACTTTTCAACGAAGCTGAATATAGAAAAACCGTAATGGAAAAAGTGTTTCTCAAGTGATCTCAAGAACCTATGGTTAAAATTAACGCAGTGGTCAAAGACTCACCCTGTATATGATTTGGTGGTGAACAGAAGTGAAAAAATCAGTACAAGATTAATATTTATATTTCAAGTCCTGGCAATACTAGTATTTCTATTCCTTGAACCATAATTGGCGGCAACAAGTGAATATTATACTCGATTCGGGGTTAATTCTGGATGCAAAGTTAAATTTTCGACTCGTTTCAATTGGTCGAAAGAAATGCTCCAAAAATACGATCTCGGTTCTTCGAAGCACGTCTATGACATCGTGACAGATGATGAATCGTGGATTTACGCGTATGTGCCTGAAAGTAAACAGCAGTCGACTGTATGGATGTGACAACAAAAGTTCGCGCAAGAAGCACTTTACTATTATAGTCCAAAATAAGAGCCTTTTCAACTACAAACATAAATGTATCTCAGGGAACAGGGGCTCACGTATGATGAAAAAAGTGGTACTCTTTTTTGTAACCGAGCTTTCGCAATAATCAATTCGGGGTGTCTAAAATAAACATATACAAAAAACATTAGCAAATCGACGCAAATTAGAATCATCTCGAAAATAACCGAAATTGAGGCTATATAATGAAAGTGGCAAAACATTATTAGAAGCAGAAAATGTCCCCTGAAACACAATATTTTGGTATTAATTCCCTTCTCTTGCATTCCAGTAAGAATATTCTCCTGTTTCGCGCTGATGCCAATTTGTTGTTTATAGTACTCCACATCTTCAATTGTATTGTTGGTTCAGGGCCGTACCAGTCATTTATATTTCGTGGATATACTTAGGTGATCGATATTTTATCCATCCTCAAATTTCATTGTCGTAGCTCTTTTCCATCTAAAGATATGATAATTTTTTTCATTTACTCAAGAGAAATGACATAGAGTCCCGGTGATTTTCTCTGAACGATGGCCATCACAGATCGATATTCGATTGACAAATGCCGGGCTCATTAATCGGTTGGTGTAATATTAATCAAAATTCAGATAAGCACTGACGTTAATTTTTGGGGGAAGGGAATTATAGCTTCGAACAAAACTTGGGGAAAATTATGAGTAGTTATTTT
>JARTUT010002486.1:0-15425 GCA_030674115.1 Micraspis discolor | reverse complement strand
GGAGATCGAAAAAACTTTGGGTCGGCGAGGGGTTCAGAAATGCGATATTTCGAGGTAGAAAGGGGAAGGCGATCTCGCGAGCGAAGCGAGCACCGTAAAGTTCATGAGACGGACTTTCGTTAGGTGCATTTCACATGCCTATACGACCACGCTAACATTTTCAAAAAAATTATCTAAAACACCGATTTCCCGGTTTTTCGCGAAAGATGGTCCGGTAAAATTGAAAAAGGCTTTTTCCACTGACGCGATCGGGAAAAGCCGTTTTCATATGTGTCTTCCTCGAGAATCGGACCTTTGGATAAAGCTATTCATATCTTCCAATCGAAAGTAAAAATATTTTAAATTAATTGCTGAAAATAGCTTACTTCGGCTCAAACACAAATTTCCAGATCATCAGTCACGTCCGACGTTCACAGAACATTGTCACATAATTTCAATCACAATTTTAATACATACTTCTTATAATATTTTGAAAATTTTTCAATTCATACGATTCGTAAGAGCCCTGGTGAGGTATATTCTTATAGTTTAACAGTCTACGATATGTTTTTAAGAAATTCAAAAATTTACCCAGCATAGAATCAGTTTGGCTATCCCTATCTAATTCATTTCACCCCTGTCAATTCCTACACTGAAATGACAATTGTCGTTGACATTTTAATCTTATGTATTGTAATCGCAACCAAACAATAATCAAATCAAAATGAATATTTCGCAGGTAGGGATTTGCAGATAGCAGATAATACTTTGTTCGGGTTGTACATTTCATTTTACACTCCACAAAGAAACGACCGTGTAAAATTCATCGTGCTTGGTTGTATTTATTTATATAAATGAATATATCAAAATATGACTACCTATATTCATCATTCGTAATCAATGGATATTTTCATAAAAACCTTTTTGCAGGTAGGATTTCCTCACATATAGTGTAATCTTTCTTTTAATTCAGTTCAAACGGCCTCAGAAATCACAGAGAAACGAACTATATTTCTAAAATAGTGGTTTTAAAATTCCATTCCTTAAATTTTTATCTAACGTAATCTTGACATTTCTGTTTCGTTCGGGCAGTAGAAACCCATTTTCATATCCAAGTAGAGAGATAAGACCGAAATTTTCCGTTTTGAAAGTCGAGAATTATGCCATTCTGTCACAATTTCCACGAAGAAACCCGAACGGGTGTCGAGATGAATCGTCTTGAAAACATAGACCTTGCGGCAATTGTATAGAAGCACAGAATAAATCCATTCCACTCGGTTTATGCGGGAACAACTGGAAATTGAGTAGCCTCTATTTATCTGCACATCTTTAGAGCTTTATCGAATAATAATAAATTTTTTCATTCAACTTTAGTAAAATTCACGGAGGGTGAATCGATGCTGGAGTTGAATTAATATTATTTCGGTTTTTTTTTGGAGAAAGCACCCACTGCGAATCAATTATATAGAGGGTGTCCCATATGCGTTGCATATTATTAACAAATACTTTCCATCGAGTTATTTCGGCTGTTTCTGCTTACGGGTTCTTAATTCGATAAAATATTTTCGATTCATATACTGGGTGTCACATCTGAGTTGCGCATTCCTAGCGCTGACTTTCACCAGTTTTCCTCAAGTTTTCGTGTTTTTCCGCGTACGGGAGCTAATTTCAATAAAATGTCATACAGGATGTGCGATTTATATGTTCTTTTGGTATTTCTTGCGCTCTTTCGGTTTTTGTGCTCCTTCGGGGTTTTTGGGTTCCTTTGGATTTTTGCGTTCTTTCGTGTTACTTCGGGTTAATTCGTGTTTTTCGCGTTCTTTCGTGTTCCATCGGGTTCTTTCGTGTTTCTTCCACTTCTTTCATGTTTTTCGCTCTCGACGGGGTTTTTGCGTTCCTTCGAGTTTTTCGGGTTCCTTTGCGCTTTTTGCGATCTTTCGTGTTTCTCTGCGTTCTTTCGTGTTACTTCGGGTTCTTTCGTGTTTCTTCGGGTCATTCATGTTTTTCGCGTTCTTTCGTATTTCTTCGGGTTCTTTCGTGTTATTTCGCGTTTCTTCGTGTTTCTTCCAGTTGTGTCATGTTTTTTTTCTCTTCGACGGATTTTTTGCGTTCCTTCGGGTTTTCTTGGGTTCCTTTGGGATTTTTGTGTTCTTTCGTATTTCTTCCCGATTTTTGTGTTTCTTCGCTTTCTTTCGTGTTTCTTCGCCTTCTTTCGTGTTTCTTCGGGTCCTTTCGTGTTTTCTCGGGTTCTTTCGCGTTTTTTCGCGTTCTTTCTTGTATCTTCGCGTTCTTTCGTGTTTCTTTCAGTTCTTTCGTGTTTTTCTGCTTTCAACGGTTTTTTTTTCCTTCGAGTTTTTGGGTTCCTTTGGGCTTTTGCGTTCTTTCGTGTTTCTTTGCTTTCAACGGATTTTTTGCCGTGTTTCGTGTTTCTGTGCGCTTTATTGATCTATGGGCCTCATTTATCTATGGTCTATATTGATCTATGGGCTTATGGATCTACTGGCCTATATTGATTTACGGGCCTCATTTAACTATGGTTTATATTGATCTATGGGCTTATGGATCTACTGGCCTATATTGATCTACGGACTTTTTGATCTACAGGCTTATGGATCAACTGGCTTACTAGTAATAATAATGACTTTATTGAACCCAAATTATCAATACACTTATTCCTAATATAAAAACAATGTACAATCACAGGGCGGAGTTCAGATTGTGACACGAGAAGCAACTGTATGCTCTTCCACTCAAGCCCTGATTCAAGTCATGCTAGTTCATGTAGTACAATACAAAAGGTTAAAAAACTATAATGAAGAGAAGAAAAAAAAAGCAATACATTCTGAATTGGCTACAGTGCAATGAAGGAGCGAAAACAAATGCAGGTAAAAGTGCGTCAGTTACTGGACTGACACTGTTCAGATAATAACAAATCTTTTATTCTCTTTCTGAAGGAAGCCACCGGAAGACCATGCCAGCCATTGGTAATATATTTGTTGTATAGCCTATATATGCTGAAACTGAATGACCTCTCAAAAATAGACAAATTATGTTTAGGAGGAGATATGAGACCCCTTCCTCGAATATTAAGGTTATGGACATCAGATCTAAAAGTAATTTTCCGATGCAAATATGATGGTTTCCGATATAGCACAACTCCATGATAGCAAACCAGAGCAGACAGCAAGAACCGGTTACTTACATCCAACCACTTGACCTCCGACAACTTATATGAAATACGCTCGAATTTTCTAATTCCAAAGATAAATCTCAAACAGGAGTTCTGTACCTTTTGAATGCAGCTTAGAGTATTCTGATCCAGGCATGAGAAAAACACCTGCGAGCAATAGGTGAAATTAAACAGAACCATAGAGTCGCATAGTGATTTCTTCAGTTCAAGCGGAAGTGATCGGCGATGTGGATAAAGCAATCTTAAGGCATGCATTGATCTTCCTATGCATCCTGAGATATGTAATCCACAGCGAAAAGAATTATCCATCAACAAACCCAAATTACGTAAAGTTTTAACAACAGGAATCTTCTCCGTACCAATAACAAACTCACCACACTCTTCTAACATATCACATGCTGACTGATTACCAAAAAAAATCGCCTTAGATTTGCTTCCATTGACAAGCAGGTTATGTTGTTCTGACAACTTTTGATAACTTGTAAATCGCGATTAATCTTATTCAGTTCCTCCAGTACATCAACAGCATTAGTATTCAAACTGTAATAAAGTTGTGTATCGTCACAATAAAAATGAACCTCACAAAACTCAAGGTATTTCCAAAATCCATGGGTATAAATTATGAACAACAGAGGACCCAAGAGAGAACCCTGGGGCACCCTGCACAAGATGAACAAAGGGTCCGACAAGAGCCATCAACTTTGACTCGCTGTGTTCTGTGGAAGAGAAAGCTTTTGAGCAGTAGCACAGCCTCATTTGAAAAGCCCACGAAAGATAAAATGGAAATCAGTAATTCATGACAAATGGAGTCAAAGGCTTTACTATAATCAAGTAATATAAGTGCTCTAATGAGACCCTTATCCGTGGCTGACAAAATATCATCGGTAATTTTGAGCAGAGCAGTCGTGCAGCTGTGTCCGCGACGAAACCCAGACTGAGATTCCGGGAGTATGTCAAACCTATCAAGATGCTCCACCATCTGAGTATATAAAAACTTCTCGAAAACCTTAGATACTGCTGGCAATATACTTAAGGGGCGCAAATCGCTAAGCTGTTCAATCTTTCTCTTCTTGGGTATAGGCAGCACAATGGCGTTTTTCCAAGCTGAAGAATAATATCCCGTTAAAATGCAGCAGTTTATTATGTGGACAAGATATTTCAGGATATGAGGACAACAAATTTTCAACATCGAGACACTTAACTTGTCAAAACCCATAGCATCGGGCTTAACGTCATCCAGACTTTAGACAAAACCAATTCACTTATTAGAGAAAAAGATCTTTTCTGGTCAAACTCACAGAAGCTATCAGAGGAGTAAAAATTCAAGAGTTCGCGGTCGACAGCCTGCTTTCCAGGAACTGAGTTAATAAAATACTGATTCAGCTCATTAGGATCAGATAATTCTTTAGGAATATCGATTCTAGATTTACTTCCTATGTTGATGTACTTTAGTTGTTGTTTTAGTTATAGTGATTTATGTGATGAAAATATGGAAAAGCACTGACGTGCGCTTTTCCGCGCATAATATGGAACAGTATGATACTATTACAACCGCCACAATGAATGAACAAACCTATATCTCAAATGAAAAATAACCACCCACTGTTTTTCTTCACTTTTATTCGAAATTTAAATTACCCCTCCTGAAAACAAACCAAAAATAGGTTATTCGATTTGATCAAAAACTATTCAGAATATTTTTCTTCCAGTCGATTCTTATCCTTTGGAATACTTTATTTTGTCGAGTCCAAATGACAAAAAAAGGTATAATTTCTTGAAATCGAATCTTATGAGACCTGTGGTGTATGATGAACCATCTCCTATAGACAAAGTGGTACATTAAACTTTCCTGGAGCACGATTTTTTGGCCTTTCTTTTGTCAGAATATAATAACTTCAAATGAGGTGAACACGAAAAAATAGACATCCATTTTTAATTCATTTCAGATATTATTGAAACAGTATTTGGGATTCCTCAGGGAAGTGTTCTAGGTCCCATACTTTTCATTGTTTTTATTGTTGATATATGTGATGGAATTGAGGAAATGATTGTTGACTTCTTTTGTTGATGACACGAATGTAATAATTAGAGGAGATAGTTTCGATGAAATCAAAGAAAGAGCACTCTCAATATATGATGATACATTGAAATCTTGGTTTACCAAGAACAAGTTAGTTGTGAACGAAAAGAAGACAGCGGCTGTATTGTTTAGCACTAATAGATCACAGAAAGCAAGGGAAGATGTTATACACCTAGTCGATTGCAATATCAAAATTGAGGAATCAGTTAAGTTTTTGGGAGTTTATCTTGATAAATTCCTGAAATGGTCGTGTCATATAGACCACCTCTCGAAAAAGCTGTGCAGCGTTGGATTTGCCATTAGAACGATGTTAAAATATTTGAATGTGAACAATTTGAAATCTATATATTTTGCAAATTTTGAATGCCGGTTGAGATATGGTATTATTTTGTGGGGATCGAGCTCTGAAGTAGTTAAGCTCTTTGTTTTACAGAAGAGAGTTTTGAGGTACATATTCAAGATGACTTCAATTCAATCATGTAGGGGATTATTCGGGAAAAATAATTTGTTAACAATTTATGGAATATATATCTTTGAATGTTTGATGTTTTTCTTCAAGAACAAACTTATATTTTCAGTTCACACAAGTGAAAGTGATTATCCTTTGAGATCGCATAATTTACATTATCCTGTACATAGGTTGTCCATGTCTGAAAGGCATCCGTCTTATATGTGTATCAAATTGTATAATAGCCTACCAAATAGGATTAAACTTTTGAATAATTTTAAGATTTTTAAAAATAGTGTTAAGGAATATCTGGTTGATATGGAACCATATTCCTTGAAGGATTGTTTAAAATGATTTGGTTACTTTGGTTTGGACACTGTTCCTTTTATGTGTAAGTTCTTGTACATAATATGGAATAAAGATTATTATTATTATTATTATTATTATTGTCGTATGATCATTTATTAGGATACATCCGTCAGTGAAATTTTTTCAGTGTATACTTTTGAAAACTAAGAAAATTTGCTTTATTTACCAAATATGTTCATTTATTCTTCGAGATACGATTATATCTACCAGTTCACTATATTTTGTGTCTTCGGTGAATCAAAATTCAAGGGATCCCTTATTTACATAAACAAAGAGATCAACTTTCAAGAAATTTTTTTATAGTGCGTTCACTCAGTACATTGTCCATGACAATGCAAAATTCTGTCTTCCTGAATAATTATTCATGGTGGGATATCGACGTCAATATTCGCTGGTTTGCAGACTGAAATGCTGGTATCTAATAACCGTTATGCAAAAATGGCCTTAACCTGATTGCAACCAGTTTCTCTTTCGTTGATAGTTTTAATAGAGATAAGTGAGGTCATAGATAAGTTGCTATAATTTTCACGTTTTACACACTTCCCTGAATATATCTGATAGCTACGCTGCTCGCACATATTAATTTGAAAAGCCATTTTGTTGGTTTTCGCTTCGCAATATTTTCTTTCCACAGAACTAATTCTTACCGTGCGTGTTTTGAATTCTAAAGTTTCAGCAAGTTCAATATGCCTTGAAAGGACCGCATGATTGCTGTAGAGCAGTCACTGAGAGCAACGTACGAATTGATTTCTTCAAACGATAGGAAATTAAAAAAATTGTGCGATACAGAAACAACTGCCACAGTGAATGAACATACCTATTTCTCAAATAAAAAATAACGTTCTGCGGAACCGCCCTCGAATGCTTTCTTGATTATATTTAAATATTCTCATTTATCAACCTATACATTTATTTTCACTTGGGTCAGGGTATATCGCAGATATCTTACACCTACTCTGTGGCGATACTCTGGTATTCCTCCAGAACAAAAGATTCTAAGGTGAAAGACATAAATTGGTCGTGCGCACCTGCTGTGGTCACTGCTGTGTTATAGTTAGTTCTCTTCTATTCTTTCCTTTCTTTCACGGTTACTCTGCTCTGAAGAAGCCAATAATCAGAAACACATGGCGGCAAACAATTCCTATTTCTGGTGGTTGACGAGAAATTTTTGATGATGGAACTCCTGTACTATTAATATTTCTACAATTCCTATTTCTGCTTCAATAACTTTCTGCGGAACTACCCACCAAAAGTAGTTATACTTACTACATCGAAATCAATTTAAAAGAGATTTCTTCGACTAAGCTCTTGTCTTTTGGAATAACTTTTTCTCCTTACATTGAGAAAGACTAATAGCGGCATAATTTGACTACTATATAGAGCAAAGGCTACTGTGAATAACTGTCCTATTGGAATTGATTCTGACTTGTTCGCTGATGATATTGTTAAAATAAAAAAAATATATTTGGAAACACGCCTTGTTATGTTATAATTGTTGGCACTTGCGTTATATATGGATACATATGGGATTTTCCCCAGTTGTATTCTGTCTTGATAAATAAATGAATGAATAAATGCATGGAAGTTATTGATTTCTTACATATTGTCAAATTGCACCATCGTAGAAGCCATGAACATGGTTTTTGCGCGCTTATTTGGTTAAGTTCAGGAGACACAGAAGAATCGATGCATATTTTTCAGTATATTGAAGATTTTCATGTTCTGTCAAGTATCACCAAAAATCATGCTCTGGGAAAGTTTCATGTTCCCCTATTATATATGTCTATAGGTGAATATCTCCTTAAGTTTCTATAGAGGTTTCAGAACATTCGATTCTGGAGAATCATCGCGTTTTTGCAATTTAGACTCGAATATACAAAGTTATATTTAATTGTATCGGTGTTCACTTTTCAAATAAATAATAAGATTCAGATCTCCACAAATTTTCATTGTTTTTACAACAATTGTTTCGCCAACTCTTTGGCGTCATCAGGTTTCACATTTTGAATTATAGTTTAACTGAAGTAATTCTGTATTTAGGACTGTAAAATTTTTCGGAACTTCGTCTCAAATAAATATTGAGGTATGATAGAATTTTTTCAAGAAGATGTTTAGCAACGGGGACCGGTCAACATCTGTTTATTCATTCAAAATATTATTTTGTGAGTTATATCTGTTTATTTCGAGGGCTTCTAAATGTGTTAATCTTAAACTTTTACTTTCTGTGGGGAGGATTTCGAACTTATGGTTAAAATTATGTCCGTATTCATTTAAATCTTTAGCATATGAGGAATTAGTATTTTCGGTTACGTAACTACGTTTGACCTATATAAATTATAGGGCAATCCGAACAAAGTAACTGAGATAACTGAGATTCCTGAGTTGTTTTTTCGATCTATTCAGTCTTTGTTGTTTTTATATGTTTTCTTAGAATGTTTGTTGTTTTGAATGAGATATTGCAGTTAAAATTTTCGATGAAATATTTAGCTACTGATTCTGAAATGTCTTTTATATAACTGAGACAAATGTATGATATTTTTGTTTTTATTATCTAATGTTGTTGGAAAATCATATCTCATTGCAATTATCTTTTGTTTTTGAAAAGGATTTGATCAATTTAGTTTGGATCAAACCCATTTTTTCGCTATCTCTTTAAT
This sequence comes from Micraspis discolor, assembly GCA_030674115.1. Taxonomy (NCBI): domain Eukaryota; kingdom Metazoa; phylum Arthropoda; class Insecta; order Coleoptera; family Coccinellidae; genus Micraspis; species Micraspis discolor. The sequence continues at coordinate 6,702 of JARTUT010002486.1, read as the reverse complement.
AATGTTCAATTCTAAAGTGAAATTATCTTTGCTCATTGGAATTTGGGTTAATCTAACACCATACTATTATAAGCAGAAAGTTTATGAGTAATAGGATGGTTTGAAGATTTATGGATTGTTAAATCTGTGTGGGTGGGTTTACAAAATATACTAAAATTATGTTTATTGTTAAATTTTGATATTTTCAAATCTAAAAAATTTATGCATCCGGTTTTTTCCTCTTCGAAAGTGAATTTAATATTAGGCTGGATTTAATTGGTAAAATTGAAAAATATTGTGTATTGTCTCTTTGTACCTTTAACACAACAAAGAATGTCATCAACAAATCTAAACCAATAAAGGAAGCACTTGCTTAATGAATGTTTGTGTATTTTATTTTCAATATAATCCATAAATATTTCTGCAAGGATCGGGCTAAGTGGATTTCCCATAATTAAACCTTCTTCAGAAATATATATATTATTCGAAATCCTCCATACAGAAAGTAAAAGTTCAAGATTAACACATTTAGAAGCCCTCGAAATAAACAGATATAACTCACAGAATATTATTTTGAATGAACAAACAGATATAGAGGAACATGAAACTTTCTCAGAGCACGATTTTGGGTGATACTTAACAGAACATGAAAATCTTCAATATACTGAAAAATATCCATCGATTCTTCTGTGACCCCTGAAGTAAATCGAACAAGAGTGCAAAAACAATTCTCATGACTTCTACGATGGTGAAATTTGACAATATGTAAGAAATCAATTTCTATGCATTTATTTATTCATTTGTTTATCAAGACAAAACACAAATTGGGAAAATCCCATATATATCCATATAAACGTAGGTGCCAACTCCAATCATAACATAACAAGACGTGTTTCCAAATTTTTTTATTTAACAATATCATCAGCGAACAAGTCAGAATCAATTCCAATAGGACAGTTATTCACAGTAGCCATTGCTCTATATAGCATTGACTTCGAGAGGCATAGAAAGTAATTCTTTCAAGCTCAATTTGTTTGTACCAAGTTTATGCACAAAAAGTATGTTATTGATCTTCCTGTTAATCTCAAGACTGTTAAAATTGAAATGCTTATAGTAATCTGGATCCTTAGGTCTTGAAATGAAATTATATTTGAAGCTCAATAGTTTCAACACTTTCTGAACTGATTCGATTCTATCTATATAAGTTATATAAAATGGATTTCACACAACTGACGCAAAATTCTGTTGACTTATGAAGAGTAGAATGCTTCCAGCGCAATTTTCGAAAAGCTCACAGTGTCTCATTAAAAACCCAAGCATACGATTTCCAGAAGCTATATTAGAATCCATGTGTTTATCGAAGCAAAGCTTGGTATCAAAAACAACACCGAGATCCCTCACTCTTGATAATTAGATATTATTCAATACATACAAAAATTCTGTTAATATTGTGCCGATATTTTATTTAGCTATTAATTATTAAACAAAATAATTTTGGGAATGTTTCTAGCGAGTCCATTTCTACGAAATTCTGCAAGCCTTTTTGCTTCACCGTCATTTAAGCATTTTTCAAATTACATTTAGAGTCAATGTATATTCAAGAGTATTGAGAAAATCAAATTTCAAATGCTCATATCCCGTCATCAATCCGCAACACTCCGAAATTCTTGGAGTTGAAATAAATATAAATTATTCTTTCGGACAATCTACAGTGTGCGCCATGATTATGGAACAATTTCATTTTTTCAGAAGAAAATATTCGGCAACAAAATCCTGAAACAAGTCAATTTTTTTTTCACTTCTAACAAATTTTTATGCATTTTTAAGGATGTGTTGCATACATCCTCATCAACCCTCTAAATATTTTTTATTGGAGAAATTGGTCATGTGGTACTTTTTTGGCAAGGTCCATGTATCTTTCTCAGAAATGTTCAAGAAAAAAAAATTTTTTTATTACTTTTTTTCACTGTGCGCTTTTATTATTGCATCCTGAATGATGGTGGTCATTTTGAACATTTAATTCAACTTATTTAGTAATACACAATGATTCTCGGGGTGGTACTTCAATGTCGAAATAAATTTCCAATGTCACCCTGTTGTTGTTTTCTTCGTTCAAGGATTCGTATGGGTTGAAAGTTGTGCATGAACAAAATTGTAATGCTCGACAAAAATCCTTCAAAAATGCATACATATTGGGTAAAAGTGAAACAAAAATTGACCTGCTTCAAGATTTTGTTGGGAAATATTTTTCTTCAGAGATATGAATTTGATCAATAATTTTGACGAGCACTGAATATTTCAGAAAAGGTGAGCCTTTTGAACTATTGACAGAATACACCGTTGTATCTTTGATAAAGCAAAGTGTGAATACTGAGAATAATTACTTGAAAATGCTTTTTGTCTATAGCAATACCACATACCAATAAAATTAGCTGATACATATGTGCGATGAACTCGAGACTAGAATATTTCCTGGCGTATTTATGGTTATAACAGTACGAGATCGTAAAGTAAGAAATTTCCCACAACATTTCTGCTAATTGAATGGTTCTGTGAACTATTCAAGTCAATATGAGAAATTCATCGTGAAAAAGATTATAATACCGCTACTGATAGAATCTTTTCAGCCAAAAAAATCAGCAATAAATTATTTTGTAGCTTCTTAATTAATTCGGGAAACGAACGGGTGCTACGCTACGTAACAATTATATTATTCGTCGACATTCCATTGAACATCCGATGAAAAACATGTTGAAAGAAATAGCTTGTGAGAGTTATTCAAATTTTGAAAAATCACTACTCTGACATGTTAATATATCCGAGTATTGATATTAATTGAGGCTTTAAATAAAATTTCTTGAATAGCAACATAATTTTCAACTAGCGTTAATGGTGGTGCACTAACAAAATACCAATGATTCAAAAGATTAATGTAAAAATTTCAAGACCGTTGGTTCATTATTTATCGAGTATATCGAATATTTATTGAGTTTCCGTCAAAACCTGCTGCTTTTCAAGATTTGGTGGACTTGATTGCAGCCCTCAATTCATATATATTGAATGGATGTGACACATGTTCTGAAGTAGGAGCTAATCTCCTGAATATGTGTAATTTTTCTTCATATTCTTCATTTTAGAAAGGGATATATTAACTGATTCATATAAGTTGTGTGGAGTTCATCTCTGATTAATGTTTATAAAGAATTGATGTATAATTGGTAAACAGACATTGTTGGTCTTTCAATCGTTATACCATTTATTGCAAATGTTTAACTTTCGCAGTATTTCAACTGCTTCTGCAAAACATCTAATAAAAGTACATACGTAAAGAATCTGTAAGTTATATAAATTAAAGTTAAGGCTTGTTACAAAGACATGACTGCAAAATGGAATGAATAACTTACACAATGTTGGGTTTCAATTTAATTTCAAAACTTGTGAAAGAGAGAAATCCTCTCCTCATCACGTTCTGAAGTTTGTTAGATATCAGTTAACTATTTTAAACTCTCAATTCAAAGAAACCCAACATTGTGTAAGTTATTCATTCCATTTTACAGTCATGTCTTTGTAACAAGCCTTAACTTTAATTTATATAACTTACAAATTCTTTACGTATGTACTTTTTTTAGATGTTCTGAAGAAGCAGTTGAAATACTGCGAAAGCTAAACATTTGCAATAAATGGTAAAACTATTGAAAGACCAACAATCTCTGTTTACCAATTATATATCAATTCTTTATTAACTGATTCAGATACATCAACGAAGCGGCGAGGATTAATCTTGGATCAATTTTTGATGATGTTGAGGTAAGGGAGTAAGCTTCACCTCTTTTCTCAATATATCCCGTGAACTCCTAATCGAATATGTGAAATTCACTTTTGATTCAACACAATCCCATTTCTTTTTCGGTTTATTTTTATAGAATTCATAAGCCTTTCACTAACGATATAAATGCATGTTACCAAAGGGCAATCCGGTGCCATATTGTTTTCAACTGGACAATTTTTTTGGATTCTTTTTTGCAGTAGAAGTTTAAAAATTCCTATTACTTATTACGATAAAGTTATTATTTTTCGAATTATGAACTCTTAAAGGTTGAAGAAATTTCGAATTTCGATGCTTTCGACCCATGAAAATATATTTAAGAAAATTTAATATTGAATTTTATTTTTTTCTTTTTATACAATAGTTAACAATATCCTCAATTGCGATATCAATGGCTCAGAACTGTTTTTTTTTGGAACATCACAAAATAATACATAAATAAATATTTTCAACATTTATTTTTTCTTGGGAACAACTAAAAATGTCATGACACTCACTATATTTGCAACAATAAAATCACGTAACTTGAAAGTATATTAACTAGCATGGACCCAACAACGTTTAACAATCTTAATACTTTGCAAAAATGAAAAAAAAAATGAATAGCTCTGAGCAAAAGAAGAAACATATGATCGAATTTCCCACCATTCTGATAAAATTGTCAAATTGAAGGATAAATGATTAATAATTATTCAGGGCACCGAGCAGCCGACGCGGCATATGAGTCACGAAGAAACGCCGATACTAACTTATATAGGTAAGCAAGTAAACTCTCGAGCGAAGCGAGCAAATTAATGACTGAAAAAAGCATAAAGTATTAAATTTCTTGAAATCGCCATTGAGGATATTGTTAACTATTGTATGGAGAATAAAAAATATTAAATCAATACTTAATTTGTTTTCTTTGATATCTTTTTCATAGGTCCAAATCATCTACTTCTAGGATTTCTTCAACATTTAAAAATTCATATCTCGAAAAATAATAACTTTTTCGTAATAAGTCATAGGACTCTTTAAAGTTGTACTTCAACAAAGAGTACAAAAAAATTATCTTGTTGAAAAATAACAATTCCTTGTTTGAACAATTCCGGCGCAAACATTATGGCACCAGGTTGCCCCATGGCAACATACATTTTGTCCTTAGTAGGGTAATTTGAAGAGAATCGGATAAAAAATTGAGGTGGAATAGTTTTCTGTATGAATGCGCCTATTCTTGCTGTACTATATCATTGCTTTCTGATTTGAAAAAACACTGGTCAAGTCCTAGCTTGGCTTGATAAATGTTATCCTAACTCTTCTCCATCGAAAACGAGCATCAAACGATGGTGTGCCGATTTCAAACGTTATTACGCAAAACATTGAAAAACGTTAATAATAAGTGCTTATACACCATCAAACCCGAACATTTCGTTATGAAAAAGCTGTTTTCCAATTGGGTTCCAGGTTTGCTCACACCAAAGCAAAATCATCAACGAGTAGATTATTCAAAGAGTTCTTTGGAGATGTTCACGTAAAGTATGGTGTTTTTGCGTCGGTACAGCACAATGATGAAACATGGATTTACCACTTCACTCCGGTCCAAAGCGTCAATATCTCAATCATCGCCTGGTAGGATAGTAGCCTCTGTATTATGGATGAGCATGGAATTTTATTAATATTGTGTACTTGGAACATGGAAAAAATCAACAGCGATCAACGACCATTAAATCGGTTTGTTGGAATGATTAAAAGCCGAAACTGCCCAGAAAAGGCCACTTTTATCGAATTTGAAGGTGCCTTTTCACCAAGGCAATACACCGTGTCACAAGTCAATAAAATAGCTGCAAAAATTGTGGATTTGAGTTTCGAATTGCTACCGCACCCACCGTGTTATCTGGATAACACATATTTTTAACCCCTAACTTCTTTATTGGGGTTGAAAATAGCCAACCCTCTTCTATCTGTTTTTGTGATCACGAGATTGTGAAAATTATTTCTTCATTCGAATCCTTGCTCGTTTCGAAAATAAATGTCTCTTGAAAAATTTTGATATTAAAATCGATGCTTTTTCCGGAATGATACCTATGATAACTTTTTGTCAGTTCTATTATTCGAAGAATTCAATTGTGTTCACTTTTTTTTTTTCAAGAAACGTTAATACCTTTCGAGTTTATTCGAATATGCTATGATTTGGTCTGCGGGAATACACAGAACAATAAGCTGATCGACAGTTGCCTCATCTTAGCTTGTTGCAAGGATACACCAGTGACAAGCGGACCAAGGTGCATTCAAGAAACGGATATCTGATGGTGTTAGAAATTGGGTAGTTTAAACTGCAGCACTAAAAGAAACTCAGTTAAAATTCGTGGAAGGTATTCGCAATTCTCTACCAGGAAAATTGCTGAAGCATTCATCACAACCATGAACGTAGTTTGATTGACATCTAAGGAAAATTTACTATACCCCTTTCATGTAACATCGTGATTTTCCTCTGCAAATAAATTCTTGCAATTGGGTACTGAAAATGATTTTTCCAAAATTCAATATTTTGGCGTTACTTTTTTCATGAAGCCAGCTTTTCCAAAAATGCTGTTATGAATTTTCATAATAATCATGCTTGGGCAGCGGAAATTTCTCACGATATCGTGGAAGGTAGACAACAGCAACAATTTCTCCCAAACGTATAGACAATTATTTGATCGGTCCATATTTTTACGGACCCCATTGAATGCACACTTTCTTGAATAAGAACTACCTTTACTTTGGGAAGATGTACTTCTACAGCTCAGGAAACAAACTTACTTCATGCACGATGGAGCTCCAGCCCACTTTGATGTTAATATGAAGCCATACTTGAAAGCTACATATCAAGATCGCTGGATAGGTCGAGGCGGTCCTCGGGCTTGGCCTCCTCGGTC
>JARTUT010001181.1:0-15446 GCA_030674115.1 Micraspis discolor | reverse complement strand
TAAAACCCAAATTTATACGAATTTAGCTTCAAGATGCCAGATGGGCGTGTCTCAGTTATATTGTCATGGATTTGTTTGGAGTCATTGTCAATGAACGGTGAAATACCAAAAGAAGTGAAATTAGAGATTCTCGTCTTGATTGGTCCTCGTGATTTCTTGTATATTTTTATCTTGATTGACACGTTTTTCATTAAGTCAGAACTATTTAATTTCAGTTTTTTATTATAGTAATTGAGTCCACTTTTATTTTCTGCATATATCATCTTGAATTGGCATTTCTGACATGATATGGTATTTGACTCGGAAACTGAATTATTTGTGTAAAAAGTAATACAAGGATAATTATTTATTTTGATCTGAACACAGATGTTCTTATCAAATGAATATTATTTTCGGGAATTACAGAAATCATAATAAATGATAATAAACTATTATGCAATAAATTTACAGTCCAGATAAACTCCAAATTAAATATAATTTTAAAAGCTTTGATATAAAAAAATTAAAATAGTTATGGTAATCTAATACGTAAACTAATTCAAAATATACTTCATTATCATTAAAATACAAACAGGAAAACCGTAGTTGAACTCTATAAATTGGGATTTAACTAACTTTTTCTACACTTTATATAAACTGATTCATGAACCATATTGGTCTCCACCATGTGTCGACGTATGTCTCTCGAAATTACTATATTGTTTATTTTTCATTGTGGTCTGATAATTTCTTTTCCCATGCAAAATACTTATCTGAGATTTGTAAACTATAAAGATGAGTATAGAGAGCAATGGGAGGATAAGCAAATTGTTTAGCCAAGCCTCAGTGATGGAAAAATATATTTGAAACATCGGCGATCTGATATTGTATCATTTTCCCGTTTTTGGATCCAGCTTCCACCATTTAAACCTTTAAAAATACAATTCTCGATCACCAATTTGGAATTTAAGTATTCATTATGCATACACTGTAAAAAATACAGTTCCTCACCCTCAAACCATATTAATTTGTCTCCAAGTACTCCGTACGTTTGAATACAGCCAAATGCATAAAGTATTTCTTGACCCCTACCTGCCCTCTACGGTTGAGAGGAATGGCGTTTATTCTAAATAAAAAGTTTCTTTGAGCTAAGAAACCGATTAGTCAAACCTGCTCTGTATTATTGACTCAGGTGGTAAAAAATTTAATCCAACGGTAATATTAATTAGTATGTAACTATTGATACTTTTCGTAGAATAAAAATTTTGGTTTCATGTAAATAAATATTATGATTTCACTGAAACTCGATTTGCAGCTGATTTAGCGATCTTAGTTGAATGGGTCGAGAATCTAAATCGATAAAAATGATAGTATCTCTTATGTCATGAAAGTTTCTTGGGTTAAGAAACTGATTGATTTGAGCTAAATTGAAGGGTTTTTGACACTAAAGAAGCGAACAATTTGATAAAACAAAAAAAAAAAAACATTTGTATGTGTAATCATTATTTTTCTCACAGAACAATAATTCTCTTTATATTAATAAATACCTCGGATAATGCGGCAGACCATGAATATTGTACGGAATGGGAAAGGTGTCTAGGAGTTGCAGAGAGGGGAGAGAGTATACTTCAAGCGTCAACCGTCTGCTTTTCAAGACACGTCGTAAAGACAACCGTTCCCATCACGTCAGGGTCACCAAATGTAGAATCAGCGAATTTATCCCTACTTATGCGTTTCTATTCCTGGCGCACACATTTGACCTCACATCAGTGAGGCTTGTGTGCGCCATGCCATGACGCAGTGGTTAGAAGTTTGAGGAGCCGGGGAGTTGAACCCGGCACTAGTACACTTTAATCGGTGGGAAACTTGAGCGCAAACTCTAGGCTACCGGAAGCGCTGTGAACTAAGCTATGCGTGGCTATATGGAGTGCCGCCAAGAGATCCCTATACACTCCAAGCGCTACAATAGCTATAGTCCAGGCAGTGGTTATCATCTCATCCCTGTCATCATCCAATACCAGATCACCCGGTTCTCCACCAACACAAAGATATTTGGTTTTCTCTAAGTTGACATTTAAGCCCCACTTCTCGTATTCTTTAATTAGCTTGCGCATCATGTATTCCATGTCATCTTTATCACCGAATACAAATATCATGAGTAAATGCACAAATAATTGCAATTAAATTGAATATATTTAATATAAAAGAGATAGAGTTTTAATTTAATTGCAGCCAATATAAAAAAGTTGCTACAATTAATTAGTTTTATTAAATCAATTACGCAATATTTTTTTACAAATGTCACTATATATTGCAACAATTATATGTTCAATTTTATTCAAATATTTATAGCTTTCCTTCAAGCCTCAAATGATGAATAATATAATCTCTACGAGATTCTTGTCTCAAGAAACTGTAGTCGTTGCATCAACTGACAGAATTTACGACAACCGTACCTTCGTTCCTATTGAACAAATAAAAATGAAACGAACGAATGGTTTCTGTTAAAACCTATTTAGAATAATATATTTGTATCAATCAATTATGGATATTGAGACAAGTGCATAAACAATTTCTTGTAATTGTATGTTTATGTTGAATCAGTTGTTTCTTTCATTTCGTTGAAATGTAGAAAACATTCAAGCGAATGTTTTAGCTGTTCTCTATAATCAACTAGGTTGTTTTAAATCAAGAAAAATAGTTCATTTGGAGTAATCAATTTTAGATTAATTCAAATTAAAATGGTTTGATTGAAAAAAAATTCTCAAACTCCTGAGGAGTTTGAGCGCAGAATTTATTTTTTACAGTGTATCAGTCTTTGTAAAAATAAATCTAAATGTAACTCCAGTGCTCTGTTATTTCATAGGCAGGCTTGGAATCCAGGTGTAGTTTTCTGTGTAATCGAGGCCGTAGATAAGGTCAGATATCTTTGAAAAATTCATCCAGGGAATACACTATCTGGAAGTTTCGGAAATTTAGACCTTTGGGAAATAAAATCCTAACTTCTGAACGTTATGAACTAGAAACTAGAAATGTCGTATTGTGATTTTTGATAGACGAACAATCAGTGTATAACCAGAAGAATCAGTATTAATCTCATCTGCTCATTAAGAGCTGTAAGTATGGTTAAAAATGACCAATTTTGGAAAAATTGTTCAGTAAAAGTGGATTATCTCCCCTAACCACTGGTGAAACGAAAAACTAATAACGTATTCGGAATCCACGCAGCCGATTTAGTGAAAAGAAACGAGACCTGCGTCGATATTCTCTTAAAAAATTGTTGAGTCGACACTTGAAAAAAGATTTGCGGAAAAAACTTGTCAACGCAAGGCGAAAAGCTGCAATTTTCAGTTCTCGATGAACAATTTTATCTCAATAACCAGTTCTGAGCACGTTGTTTATTTTTATGTGTCTAAATTTTCTGTATCTCTATTAGTTTGGGAGATATGGGGAATTGATAAAAACGCTTCTCGAAATTTTGAGTTGAAGTGGATTATTTCCCAAAGGAAATAAAAACTAACAACAAATTCGGAATCTACGCCCCTCGATTTATTAAATAACGAGACCCGCGTCGATATACTCTGTGAGAAATTCCTGAAGACGACGCTTAGGAAAATTTCGGACCAGAAAATTAACGAAAAACCCTAGGCGGAAAGTCACAATCTTCCAACTTTCATTTCGATATCTCTAATATTCACTTGGTTCCACACCTTTTCCATCACTGTATAAAGCTCCTTCATGGTGTTGAAATTTCTTGAGTTGGTATATGCACTTATTAACTGAGTATATAATCAGATTTTCCTTTGATTTTACAGGTTTCATTCTATGTGGTATTCCCTGCCTTTTTCGTGACTATAAGGTGGAAAGGCCAACCAGATTGGCTCAAAATGGCGTTTACAAAATTCAATGATGGCTGTGCCAAGTTATTCATGTGTGCGTTCCGGAAGAAGAACACAAAGACCAATAATCATCCATGTTATTCGTTGGAAAAACTTTTTCTATTTCTAGCAATTATACTTTTTTTATATCGCGACCTCCAAATTGATCATACTCTCTATTGAAGAAAGTGCTCAAAAATTTGACTGAAAATATTACGACCAATTTGAAATTTCAGTGTATGAGAAGCATTGACACAGTATTTTTTGTTGTATTATTTTGTAGTAACTTATGTTAGGATTTTATTTATTTTGTTTATTTTCTTTCTTCGAAATGATTTCCTATATGAAAAATGTGATTTTCATTTAATTCATTTAGGAATTATCGAATTTTGAATATTTAATATTTAAATTCATTATTGATTGTTGAAATTAAGCTTCTTGCTCACATCACATTTTTTAATGCTTAATATGCATTTAACCAGATTTGTAGTTATTATAGCTCGTTTGATACGATCTTACCTCATATTGAGAATATTCCTTTTTTCAATTAGAATATAAGGAGACTGGCTGTGACAAAATTTTTAATCGATAATTTGTTCAACCAAATCGGATTATTTACTTTTTTGGCAAACCGTTTGATACTCAACTGTTTCTGGAAATGTGATGCTGACAACGGTCTTGACCATGACAATAAACTTTTTATTAACGATGTGCATTTTCGATTAATGATTCATTCAGTGTAATAATTCCGGTTTTTTTCTGCATTTGCACATGTTGTATAGAGAAGTTTGAATTATATTTATTAAATATATTTTGTTAATTGATGTTTTAGTGTATGTGTAATCCCAAACCATTTAGACATTCATATAATAATATATTAGTATTTTCGTTAGGCCCTTTATAATCTCTTAAACAAAATATGCTTTAAAATATCATCGATGCTTATGACGAGGTTAACTCCCCTGATGCGCCAAAAATACGATCATGGTGTTTGAAGCACCTTTATGACATCGTGACAGGTGATGAATCGTGGATTTACGTATGAGTCAGAAAGTAAACAGCAGTCGACTGTATGGATGTTTCAAGATGAAATCCAACAAAAGCTGTCAGCGCACGAAGCACTTCCGCCTGTTTTCGGAAAACTGGACATGTCGCAGCCGTACCACTAGAACAATTCAGAAAAGTTAATTTTGAGGGTACACACATAATTTGTTTGCCAGTTGTCTTCAAGAAATCAGGAAAACCAACCGTCGAAGACAGATCAACCTTCATCACGACAATGGGAGCTTCCAACACATCGGCTCAAACAACTGAATTTTTGAGCACTCAAACATTTTATTAGTAGATTTTATGAGTCATCCGCCGTATAGTCCTGGCTTGGCACCGAATGATTTCTTTTTATTCCCGTATATAAAAATGAACTGAGAGGTCAGAGGTCAGCGTTTTGGAAACCTGAAGAAGCGGTTGATGCGTTCAGAATGCATGTTTGGAGATACCTCAATCAGAGTGGCAAAAGCGCTTCGACAATTGGTTCAAACGCATGCCGAAAGTATATAGGTTTTAATGTAAAATATTTTGAATAATAATAAAGCGATGATTAATAATTGTTTTTGTTCTCAAATCTCGAAATATACAGGGTGTTTTAAAAAGTGACAGGACCCTCTCGAGGATAGATAGAAAACTGAAAAATAATTGGGGTTTGCTCCCAGTAAAAAATTCCCATATGTAACGTAATCTGTATTCAAGATACAGGGCCTCGAAGAAAACAAAAATTATGCACATTTTTTGTAAAATTTTGCAGAAACTACTATAGCAACATTAAATGATATTTTATAATGAATATGTTTTGGAAGCTGATACATCCAATGGATTCATTTTTATGTCTGACTTTCTACAGAGTGGCGCTAGTTACGTTGATTCCGTACCAAGTAGTATTGAACATAACTTTTTAATATTAGATTTATAGAGCAAAATTTCAAGTTGCACTTAAACATCATTCCATTTCACACAAAAAGGTACTCATAGTGAATGATTGTTTGAGCTATTACCATCATGTATTGTGGATGTAATGTTTTCCGACATTTCGATAGACATCTTCTATCTTTATCAAGGAGGAAAAGTAAAAAACCTTTTGAAATTATCAATTCTCAAAAAGTTCAATATTGACAGAAGTCTTGAAAGAAAATGAACGATGTTATGTACTCATCTATGATATGATGATCTTTAAGTTGGATTGAACTATCGGCGTCCAAACTTTGCAGATCTATAGATGGAGCACTTATGGAATCAGGCGTTATTTTCATAAATGCTGCTTCTTTGATTTTTCTTCTTGTAAAGTTTTTACTTCTTTGGATATTATTGATGCTTCATCCACACTTTATACGATGATTCTAATCTACAGCATGTTGGACCAACCTGGATTTGTACTGCTATCTCTATTACTCGTAGAAGCTTCCCCATGTTCTTTTATTCGTACATTCAGAGGGCGTTTAGTTTCTCCGATGTAAGATCTTTCACCTGCAAGGTAATCTCATATAATCAGTTCTTTGTCCTTTGTGTCTCATTATTAGGGCTTAACTTTTTGTAAGTTTAGCTCTGATAGTGTCTTGAGTTTTGAAATGCAGTCGTTATGTTGTATCTATTTCCAATTCTTCTCATTTTTCTCCTGACAAACCTTCTACATAAGGAATTACGGTTTTAAATGGTCTGATTTATATCTGTTGGTTCAGGTTGACTTTCTCTTGTTCGTCTAACTTTTCTAAATATCTTTTTACAGGTAGCCATTGCTTCTAAGAGTTTTCGAGATGTTATTTATTTCTTCATTTTGGTCTTCTTCAGTGCAACAAATATTTATTGCTCTATCAAATAAACATTTTGCTACTCCCAATTTAGTGTTTAGTTGGTGGTTTGAATCAAAATGTAGATATTGTCCTGTGTTCGTTGGCTTTTATACACAGTGGTTTTCTTGATTTCATTTTGTTTATGTACGAGTACATCTAAGAATGATTGTTTAGATATTGAAGGAATCCATCTATAGTGTCTCTTCCATGTTGCCAACAATGAAATTATCATCTACATATCTTTTCCACAGTTTGGGCTTTAAGTACATATTTTTCTAATACCTTCTGTTCGAAAATTCCCATATATAAATCAATAGTAAAATTAGTGAACCCATTGGCTATTCCAAATTCTTGTTGATAAAAGATGTCTTCAAATGGGAAATATGTTGTTTCAATACAAATAGAAAGCATTTCACATAATTGCATTCACGCTTAGTGTAGCTCTTTCACTAAGGGTTTGATCTTCTTCAAGATTTTTCCTAACTATGATAAGTAATTTATCCGTCGGAATATTAGTGAACAAACTGGTGATGTCAAGCTGACCATAACGTCTTCTTCCATGATTTCTTGATGTCTCATTATTTCTATGAAGTGTTTCGTGTGTCTTATCATCGATGTTGGATTACTTTTTAATGGTGATATAATTTTCAGCAGAAATTTATAGTAAATTGGTGGCATGCTGAATTTCTGAACTGACAATTGGTCTTAGAGATATTTGTATTGTATTATTTTTGGTAGACCATATAAATGTGGTAGTTTACTGAAGTGAGGTGTAAAGTCTTGATCTAACGAATTGATCTGGAAATTCATTTCAAGTATTTTAAAGAGGATTTTGTAAATCTTGTTTTCAACACAATAGATGATGGTAATAGCCCAAACAATCATTCAGCACGAGCTCCATCATCAACAATATCTCCGTCATCAAACAAGTGCACTCATGGTAAAAACTCTATACTGTGTACCAGATTTTCGGAGTATTTTGATTTACAAAATTATGGAAGTGATAAATCCGATGTTCATATAAAGTAATGATAAAAATTGTATTCATCCAAACTAAAAATCAGAAAATTAAAAAAAAGGCTAAAAAGCCAAAACTGCTTTGACTCATTGTGTTGTAATAGTACAAAACGATTTAAAGATATATCGAGAAAAGAAATAAAAATAAAAAATTTGTGAATATTGAAAATTTGTTACATTATTTGTGGCTTATATTATTGGGAAAAGTACCAAGTATATCATGATTTATTGATGACTCAAGAAGGATAAAATGAATGTTATGGATTTTCAAAAAATCAGATTTCAAACCCTTTTCTTTTTGGAGACAGATAATGTATTTTAAATATTTTATTCATAAACTCTTGCAGCTTCTTTGTATCTGTTTTTTAGAACAATCCAATTAGAGACTAAATAAATTAAACTGAAAACAAAAGCAGCCTATAAGATAAAAAGGCAAAACCTGAAAAACGTTTTCGGAATCCTCTCCTGCATGGCGCTATATCGTATTGCGGCAAAATCTGGAACCTCAATCATATTTTTGATTAATCTTTCCTCACGTCGACGTAGGACGTGAAACTAAACTTTATGGAACACAGTGCATCTACGTGATTGGTCGGCATCGGGGTAAAATTAATGTATGCTCATGAAAGTGAGGTACATAATTGCAATTCATTAAGAATATTACAATAAATCAACAAATTTATTCAGCTATTGTTGATTTTCGTAACAATCTTTTAAATTTATATGAATTTACCAATATGTCAAATGGGCGGGGCTTAAGGCTCAATTGTCGTGGATTTGTTTGAGTCACCGTCACGTACGGTGAATAACAAGAGAAGCAAAATTAGAGATTCTCGTCTTTGATTGGTCCTCATGATTTCGGTATATTTTTATCTTGATAGGATACGTTTTTCATTGGTCAGAATCATTAAATTTCAGTTTTTTTATTATAGTACCTACTGAGTCTACGTGTTTTCGGTATATTTCATCTTAGAATTGGCATTTTGAAGTTTCGAATTTCTTGTTAGGACAATTCCGATAAAGAATAAGACATTTTCTTCCTCATGACCGTTTTGCAATATTGGAGTCATGAAAGTGAGCTACATAATTGCAATTCATTAAGAATATTACAATAAATCAACAAATTTATTCAGCTTTTGTTGATTTTCGTAACAATCCCCTAAATTTATATGAATTTACCAATATGTCAGATGGGAGGGGTTTAAGGTTCAATTGTGGATTTGTTTGAGTCACCGTCACGTACGGTGAATAACAAGAGAAGCGAAATTAGAGATTGTCGTCTTTGATTGGTTCTCGTGATTTCGGTTTATTTTATTTTGATTGGATACGTTTTTCATTGGTCAGAATCATTAAATACCTGGATTTCTTCGTTATAGTAATAAGTCCACGTGTTTTCGGTATATTTCATCTTAGAATTAGCATTTCAAAGTTTCGAATTTCTTGTTAGGGCAATTCCGGTAAAGGATAAAACATTTTCTTCCTCATGACCGTTTTGAAATATTGGAGTCATGAAAGTGAGGTACATAATTGCAATTCATTAAGAATATTACAATAAATCAATAAATTTATTCAGCTATTGTTGATTTTCGTAACAATCCCCTAAATAAATACGAATCTATCAAAATGTCAGATGGGCGGGGCTTAGGGTTCAATTGTCATGGATTCGTTTGAGCCACTGTCACGTACGGCGAATAACAAGTGAAGCGAAATTAGACATTCTCGTCTTTGATTGGTCCTCGTGATTTCGGTATATTTTATCTTGATTGGATACGTTTTTCATTGGTCAGAATCATTTAATTTCAGTTTTTTATTATAGTACTGAGTCCACTTATTTTCGGTATATATCATCTTTGAATTGGCATTTCGACATGACATGGCATTTGACTTGGAAACTGAATTATTTGTGTAAAAAAGTAATACAAGGACAATTATTTATTTTGATCATAATACAGATGTGCTAACAAATGAATATTATTTTCGGGAATTACAGAAATCACAATAAATGATAATAAACTATTATGCAATAAATTTACAGTCCAAATAAACTCCAAAATTAATATAATTTTAAAAGCTAGATATAAAAAAATTAAAATAGTTATGGTGTTCAATACGCAACCATTCAAAAATATACTTCATTATCATTAAAATACAAACAGGAAAACCGTAGTGGAACTTACAAATTGGGATTTTCTAACTTTTTCTACACTTGATATAAAATGACCATGAACCATATTGGTTCCACCTCCGTGTGTCGACGTATGTTTCTCAGAAATTACTATATTGTTTATTTTTCATTGCGGTCTGATAATTTCTCCCCATGCAAAATACTTATCTGAGATTTGTAAACTATAATATTTATATAGAGAATAATGGGAGGATATAATTGTTTAGTCAAGCCTTAAAGATGGAATAATATATTTCCGAAACGTCGGCGAACTGCCATAGTATCATTTTCCCGTTTTTTGATCCAGCTTCCACCATTTAAACCTTTAAAAATACAATTTTCGATCACCAATTTGAATTTAAGTATTCATTATGCATATCAGTCTTTGTAAAATAAATCTAAATGTAACTCAGTGCTCTGTTATTTCATAGGCAGGCTTGGAATCCAGGTGTAGTTTTCTATGGAATCGAGGCCGTAGATAAGGTCAGATATCATTTGAAAAAATCATCCAGGGAATACACTATCTGAAGTTTCGGAAATTTAGACCTTTGGAAATAAAATCATAACTTCTGAACGTTATGAACTAGAAATGTCGTATTGTGATTTTTTGATAGACGAACAATCAGTGTATAACCAGAAGAATCAGTATTAATCTTATC
Source organism: Micraspis discolor (assembly GCA_030674115.1). Lineage (NCBI taxonomy): Eukaryota > Metazoa > Arthropoda > Insecta > Coleoptera > Coccinellidae > Micraspis > Micraspis discolor. The sequence continues at coordinate 4,909 of JARTUT010001181.1, read as the reverse complement.
TGCTCATTAAGGGCTGTAAGTATGTTTAAAAATGACCAATTTTGGAAAAATTGTTCAGTAAAAGTGGATTATCTCCCTAACCACTGGTGAAACGGAAAAACGAATAACGTATTCGGAATCCACGCCGCCAATTTAGTGAGACCCGCGTCGATATTCTCTTAAAAAAATTTGTTGGAGTCGACACTTGAAAAAATTTGCGGAAAAACTTGTCAACGCAAGGCGAAAAGCTGCAATTTTCAGTTCTCGATGAACAATTTTATCTCAATAACCAGTTCTGAGCACGTTGTTTATTTTTATGTGTATAAATTTTCTGTATCTTTATTAGTTTGGGAGATATGGGGAATTGATAAAAACGTTTCTCGAAATTTTTGAGTTGAAGTGGATTATTTCCCAAAGGAAATAAAAAAAAACTAACAACAAATTCGGAATCAACGCCCTCGATTTAGTAAATAACGAGACCCGCGTCGATATACTCTGTGAGAAATTCGTGAAGACGACGCTTAGGAAAATTTCGGACCAGAAAATTAACGAAAAAAACCCTAGGCGGAAAGTCACAATCTTCCAAATTTCATTTCGATATCTCTAATAATTCCAGAGATATTCACTTGGTTCCACACCTTTTTCCATCACTGTATAAAGCTCCTTCATGGTGTTGAAATTTCTTAGTTGGTATATGCACTTATTAACTGAGTATATAATCAGATTTTCCTTTGATTTCACAGGTTTCATTCTATGTGGTATTCCTGTCTTTTTCGTGACTATAAGGTGGAAAGGCCAACCAGATTGGCTCAAAATGGCGTTTACAAAATTCAATGATGGCTGTGCCAAGTTATTCATGTGCGTTCCGGAAGAAGAACACAAAGACCAATAATCATCCATGTTATTCGTTGGAAAAACTTTTTCTATTTCTAGCAATTATACTTTTTTTATATCGCGACCTCCAAATTGATCATACTCTATTGAAGAAAGTCCCTCAAAAATTTGACTGAAATATTACGACCAATTTGAAATTTCGTGTATGAGAAGCATTGACACAGTATTTTTGTTGTATTATTTTGTAGTAACTTATGCTAGGATTTTATTTATTTTTGTTTATTTTCTTTCGAGATGATTTCCTATATGAAAAATGTGATTTTCATTTAATTCATTTAGGAATTATCGGATTTTGAATATTTAATATTTAAATTCATTATTGATTGTTGAAATTAAGCTTCTTGCGCACATCACATTTTTTTAATGCTTAATATGCATTTAACCAGATTTGCAGTTATTATAGCTCGTTTGATACGATCTTACCTCATATTGAGAATATTCCTTTTTTTCAATTAGAATATAAGGAGACTGGCTGTGACAAAATTTTTAATCGATAATTTGTTCAACCAAATCGGATTATTTACTTTTTTGGAAAACCGTTTGATATTCAACTGTTTCTGGAAATGTGATGCTGACAACGGTCTTGACCATGACAATAAACTTTTTATTAACGATGTGCATTTTCGATTAATGATTCAGTGTATTAATTCGGTTTTTTCGCATTGCACATGTTGTATAGAGAAGTTTGAATTATATTTATTAAATATATTTGTTAATTGATATTTTAGTGTATGTGTAACCCCAAACCATTTAGACATCCATATAATATATCAGTATTTTCTGTTAGGCCCTTTTATAATCTCTTAAAACAAAATATGCTTTAGAAGAATATCATCGATGCTTGCGACGAGTTTAACCCCTGATGCTCCAAAAATACGATCATGGTGCTTCGAAGCACCTTTATGACATCGTGACAGGTGATGAATCGTGGATTTACGCGTATGAGTCCGAAAGTAAACAGCAGTCGACTGTATGGGTGTTTCAAGATGAAATCCAACAAAAGCTGCTCGCGCACGAAGCACTTCCGCCTGTTTTTTCGGAAAAACTGGACATATCGCAGCCGCACCACTAGAACAATGCAGAAAGTTAATTTTGAGTGGTACACAATAATTTGTTTGCCAGTTGTCTTCCAAGAAATCAGGAAAACCAACCGTCGAAGACAGATCAACCTTCATCACGACAATGCGAGTTCTCCACACGTCGGCTCAAACAACTGAATTTTTGAGCACTCCAAACATTGATTTTATGAGTCATCCGCCGTATAGTCCTGACTTGGCACCGAATGACTTCTTTTTATTCCCGTACATAAAAAATGAACTGAGAGGTCAGCGTTTTTGGAAACCTGAAGAAGCGGTTGATGCGTTCAGAATGCATGTTTTGAAGATACCTCAATCAGAGTGGCAAAAGCGCTTCGACAATTGGTTCAAACGCATGCGAAAGTATATAGGTTTTAATGTGAAATATTTTGAATAACAATAAAGCGATTTTCGATAATTAATAATTGTTTTTGTTCTCAAATCTCGAAATATACAGGGTGTTTAAAAAAAAGGTGACCCCCTCTCGAGGATAGATAGAAAACTGAAAAATAATTGGGGTTTGCTCAGTAAAAAATTTTCGTAACGCCATCCGTATTCAAGATACAGGGCCTCGAAGAAAACAAAAATTATGCACATTTTTTAAAATTTTGCAGAAACTACTAGCAACATTAAAATGATATTTTATACGAATATGTTTTGGAAGCTGATACATCCAATGGATTCGTTTTTATGTCTGACTTTCATAGAGGGCGCTAGTTACACGATTCGTACCAAGTAGTATTGAATATAACTTTTTTAATATTAGATTTATTGAACAAAATTTCAAGCGTACTTAAACATCATTCCATTTCACACAAAAAAGGTACTCATGGTTGTTTGGGCTATTACCATCATGTATTGTGGATGTAATGTTTTCCGACGTTTCGATAGATATCTTCTATCTTTATCAAGGAGGAAAAGTAAAAAACCTTTTGAAAATAATCAATTTTCAAAAAGTCAATATTGACAGAAGTCATGAAATAAAATGAACAATGTTATATACTCATCTGTGCTATGATGATCTTTTTAAGTTGGATTGAACTATCGGCGTCCAAACTTCTGGCAGATCTATAGATGGAGCACTTATGGAATCAGGTGTTATTTTCATAAATGCTGCTTCTTTGATTTTTCTTCTTGTAAGTTTTTCTTCTTTGGATATTATTGATGCTTCATCCCACTTTATACGATGATTCTCATCTACAGCATGTTGGACCAACCTGGATTTGTCGCTGTCTACTACTCGTAAAAGCTTTTGATGTTCTTTTATTCGTACATTCAGAGGGCGTTTAGTTTCTCCGATGTAAGATCTTCCGCATTCGCAAAGCAATTCATATATGCAGTTCTTTGTCCTTTGTGTCTCATTATTAGGCTTAACTTTTGTAAGTTTAGCTCTGATAGTGTCTTGAGTTTTGAAGGCAGTCGTTATGTTGTATCTATTTCAAATTCTTCTCATTTTCTCCGACAAACCTTTTTACATAAGGAATTACGGTTTTAATGGTCTGATTTATATCTGTGGGTTCAGGTTGACTTTCTCTTGTTCGTCTAACTTTTTCTAATATCTTTTTGGGGTAGCCATTGCTTCTAAGAGTTTTCGAGATGTTATTTATTTCTTCATTTAGGTCTTCTTCAGTGCAACAAATATTTATTGCTCTATCAAATAAACATTTTGCTACTTCCCACATAAAAACGAATTCATTGGATGTATCATCTTCCAAAACATATTCGTATAAAATTTCAATACAATGTTGCCAGTAGTGCAAAATTTTAAAAAATGTGTTTAATTTTTTTTTCCTCATCGCCCTGTATCTTGAATACGGATGGCTTTACGAAAATTTTTTACTGAGCAAACCCCAATTATTTTTCAGTTTTCTACCTATCCTAGAGAGGGGTTTACTTTTTTTTTAAACAATCTGTAGAAGGCAACCCTCGTATGACTTCAGTTTTTAAAGCAAGTAGCATCAGCAGCGGCCCAATGGAAGCGTCAACATCAGCATATCAAAATATGATTATTATACCAAAATTGTTTTAATTTACAATCAATAATTATAAATAAAAATAATATTTTGGTAGATATTCTAGATAATTTCTTGTTATAATGTCAATAATAAATATTTTTAATGTTTTTTTTTATTATTTGACTTTTTGTCAACCAAAATGTAACATATTTTTTATTCTTCTCGAATGCCACTCGTGCTTTGAAATCAATCGGAAAATTTTCAAACACTCGTGGTTAATAAAAAATAAAATTGCTTGGATCATTGTGTTGCAATAGTACAAAAACCATTTAAAGATATATTCGGAAGAAAAGCAAATAAAAATTTTGTGAATATTGAAAATTTATTACGTGTTGTGCTTATATTAGTGGGAAAAGCGCAAGCATATCAGAAGGTTGTTATTTCGAAGGGACAAAATGAATATTGGCGATTTTCAAAAAAATCAGATTTCACCTTGTCTTTTGAACAGATACTGTATTTTAAATATTTTATTCACAACTCTTGGTACTTCTTTGTATCTGTTTTTTAGAACAATCCAATGAGACACAATAAATATGTTTCGAAATAATTTTCTTATTCATTTATTGTTAAATATATAGGTAAACATTCACACCAGTCTTGGTTTACAATACCTAAAGTAGCAAGTATTCACTTTGAATACATTAATCATAAATAAATTCTTGATATTATACAAGAGAAATAAAAAAGTATTGAAATCATGATACAATACTTTGAATAAATTACAATAAATAATGACGATTACAAAATTCGACTATTCTTTCACAAGCCTCCTCCATCAAGTTTTGTGGAACAGTTAGTACCAACCTCATGAATCCTGGTATCTCGAAACACTGCAAAAATAATTTCATTACTTTTGGTTCATTAATTCCTAGATAATTTTTTTTTCGATAATGAATTTACGGATGTTTTAATTATTTTCAGTAATTTTGAACAATAATCGCCTCC
>JARTUT010001615.1:0-15449 GCA_030674115.1 Micraspis discolor | reverse complement strand
AAAATTTTCATTCCATTTGCAACATCTTATCTATGTGAAGCTGGATTTTCAGCTGTAGCTGCGATAAAGAATAAATATCGCTCAAAGATCAATGTGGAGCAAGAAATGAGAGTACCAGTGTCAAGTCTTATTCCCGCTTTGAACAACTGTGCGGAGATCACCAAGCTCACCCTTCACATTGATTTGACTGAGTAAATGTCATACTTAATTTTTGTTTTTCTTAAGTCTTTCTTGTTGTTTTCCGTTCAAATTCCTTTATAATAAAAAAGTCTATTTTTATATTGTGGTGTTTCAATTTTCTTCCCGATCGACCTAACTCAACTACTATTATTGTAGGTACCTCTTTCTTTCGACAATTTTCTTCAAATAGATAACTACAACAGGGCGCCGTGAAAAAATATTAAACTTGTAACTGCGCCGCAGGATACATAAGATTGGGAACCCTGGTTTAACCTTTCTATTATCATTAAAGAAACACTCTATGAACTGATTGGTCGACAACTGATCATAGAGAACCTTGCATTCTTTCAGAATAGTTATTACTTTAGCCTTGCAGCATTCGCAAGAAAGTTACCAGAATTCAGAATATTGTCAAAGAAATACAACAACCAAGACAAGGCCTTTTCTCCTAAATGTTTGATTAATTCGGGATAAAGTTCGTCACAACCTGCTGCTTTCCAAGATTTGTTGGATTTAATTGCAGCACTCAATTCACATACAGGGTGTCCCGTAACTCAACGTCAGGCTGTTACTGGGCGATATGCTAGGTTATACCAGTTCTAGCTAAAATTAAAAAAATTCTATATCACTTCACTATATCAATTTTCCAATTTTGCAGTGATTTTTTTTCAAACGTAATCCTAATTAACCATACTATTGATTGAAGTTACTGTTTAAGATAGCATATCGCACAGTAACCGCTTGACGTTGAGTTTCGGGACACCCTATATGTGTATTGATTGAATACATGTTCTGAATCAGGGGCTGGTCTCCTGAATATTTGTAATTTTTTATTTATTTTAAATTCGGATACAGGAACTGATTTAGATACATGAACCAAACCGCGAGCAATTAATTTTGGATCAAATAATAATTTTAACTGATGACTAGGTTCACAAGTTGTGATCTACTGTCAGATTGAGAATTAAAATGTTAACATTGTGCATAACATGTGTCCTTAAGGATTAATCTCATAAAATTTAATTTGATTTTATTCATTGCATATCCAGACTGAAGAAATTTTTTGGTGAATCTTATTGATCGTTCGATATCTTTTTCAGGATTATTCACGAAAGTGGATTCACATCGGAAGATTTCAAGCAATATCGGCCTGTAGTATATAGTAACACCATCCAATCACTCGTCGCCATTCTTAGAGCTATGCCAAACCTGGGTATTAGTTATGGAAATAACGAACGAGAGGTGAGTAAATTATTTTACCAAGTTACGAATTGAGCTCAGAGCTTGAGTTGAAGAACTTATAAGTATTAAAACTCGATCACCAACTGATTCAAATTAATATTAACCACTCCCATTTAGAGAATCATCGATGCGTCTTTTCTGCGTAAGACCTTCTTTTAACTTACTGACCTCTGACTGAGTATATTACCTCAAAAAGTTGTTCACTAAAAATTACTACCAAGGCTACGTTTTGAATCAACGTCGGGTAGATAGCTTACACTCGGCTTAGGACTTAGGACGTCCCTGGCTGTCCGAATATTGTTGACGAGAAATTTTTATGATGGAAATCATATTCTAAAATTTTATTGTCGTAGCTTCCTCCCACCTGAAGATTTAATTATTTTCTCATTCACTCAAGAGAAAATAGAAATGTCAAAAGGTCCGTCAGAAATTTCGATGCTCGATGCTTTCACAGATACGTATTCAATTGACATCAGTTCGACTCATTAATGCAGCTTCATTTGAGGAAAAATAAATCAATATGGCTCATTACGGTGGAATAATGTACGTTGTCAAAATTTAAAAAAGCACTGGCGTGTGTTTTTTGGAGAATGGAGTTTGAGTTTTGAATAAAACTATAGGAAACCTATGAGTAGTAATTTTTAATTTGAGATCTAGGTTTTTATAAATGGTGGGGGTTGTATTCTTACTTTATTTCTTGACTTCGCGTCAGTGCTTTTCTGAAATATTTGATTCCGAACAGAACCTTTTCCTATTAATGAAAACCTTCCACTCGGTATATATCGATACCATTTCCAATTCCAACTTTTTCAATAAAATTGGTTTGCTACTAACGGGTGGTCCATCTAGTGTTTGGAATTTGAACTACCGATTATTTGACATTATAAACGTCAACTATTCTTTTTGACGTGACTAATATTTAGTTGAAAGTTTGAAGTTTACGAAATGGGACGCTATCCGCTTGAAGAAAGTTGGGAAATATTAAAAACTTATTTCCAAAGTGGTGAGTCTTCTACTCAAACCGCGCTACCGTGCAATGTTGAACGATTGGTTCTTTCAAGAAATTGAAGCTAACGACTTGGACGATGTTTGGTTTCAACAGGACGGTGCAACGAGCCATACAGCACACGCCACAATCGATGTTTTACGCCGCATTTTCCGGAAATCGAATAATCAGCAGAAATGCTGATGTGAATTAGCCACCAAAGCTGCGATCTGACGCCATTGGATTATTATCTTTGAGGAGCGGTGAAAGATAAGTGTTACGCCAACAATCCAGAAACGATTCAAGACCTCAAGACCGAAATTCGAGCTGCTATTGCTGAAATAGAGCCCCAAACAATCGAAAATGTATTAAAAAATTGGGTGGAACGAATAGGCTACTGCCAAGTCAGCCGTGGTGGTCATTTGGCCGAAATTATTTTTCATAAATAAATGTCATGAACCAACCTTTTAAATAAATGTTCAACCATTGGAAAATATTGAGCAGTTTTTTTTTTAAAGCAAAATTAAATTCCATTTTTAAATGGGCCACCATTAGTAGCGGAATATGCAAGAACCGTTTCTCTATTATTACAATTAATGTAGATATTACTTATAAGTTTCGGGTTAAGAATGAAAATTGGACTATGCTTTACAACGTACTTTGGTGTTCATATAATACAAAAAATAGATTATTCTACCCAATTGAATCGAAAAAATTTTTTTTTGTACTTAAGTATCGTAATAGGTTCATTACAGTACTAGAAGCAGTGCTGTAATGAGCTAATTACAGCATTGTTTTCAGTAATATTTTTCGTTTTATGGTTGTCAGCACTTTAATTCATATCAAATTTTAACACACGTCAAATGTCAATACTCGAAGTTCATTACAGTACTGAAAACAGTGCTGTAATGAGCTCATTACAGCATTGTTTCTAGTAATATTTTTGATTTTATGGTTGTCAGCACTTTAATTCCTATCAATCTAATTTAAACACATTTCAAATGTCAATACTCGTATAAGATGATAATTCGAAACCATTGATGTTTCTGGGGTTCGATTCAAATTCAAACTCGGTAATTTGTCAATTTCGTCAGTCACGTCAACTGCCAAGATTCAATACAAAAGTCACCAGGATGTACAATCCGAATTCCTCATTAAATTTGAGCTTTTTCCACAATTTTTTTCTGATTTTAAGAAATATCGTCTAAAACACGTTGCAGAAGGCAATTCCAACACTCATGCTTTTGAAAACTCACTCTTTTGTCGCTCGTAGAAGTTCGAGTCGTCGGAATAGGAGCCCATTCTACCACTCGTTTTAGAATATACTGTTACAGAATAGTTGTGATATTATCGATACTTCAAATTTGGAGCTTGAAAGCTATAAACGAAATCACGAGTTTGAACATGTGGATTTATTAAAATAAATATTTTGGTTATCTGAGCTGCACGTCCTGATTCGCCCAAAACTATAACATCTAGGAGATTCTGCCAATAAAAACAAGCTGGATTCCTAATCAAATAATACATTTTTGGTTCACGTATCCAACCTTATATTCAACGATCGTGAAATAATATCAAGTTATGAAGTGATTCAAAATTGATTTGTAAAAAGTTTGATTTGGTCGGTTGTGAAGAGGAATGGCCGAAATTCATGAAATTTAAAGAAGCATTCACGTTGATTGAGAATTTTTTATACGCTTCTTCTCTAAATGATATTTTTCAAATACACTCATTTGCGATTTAAAAAGAAGGGTTGGGCTAAAATTTTCCATAAATATCAGTGGTTTCTATCTGTGTTATCTTCCATTTCCTATTTGGAACCTTAAAATTCCAAAGTGTTTTAATAATTCATGGACTACAAATGTCAAAGTTCATACATTCAAGAAATTTCTCATGTTTTGTAGTCAAAATAGGATTCCAACAGAAGAAACAAGATAATAGAATATGAAATTGCTCTACAAGAATAATTTTTCCCAAAACTGTATGAAGTATCTTAAAATACTCGATGAAAGTTCAGTTAATATGTTGTTTATTAATTTCACCTGTCAATAAGATCATGGTAATAATATTAGCTATGAGGATTAATTTCATAAGGAACTAAAGAAGTATTCATTCAAAGTATTATGGATCATACGATTATGATTTAAAATCAGTTTCAAGATTATCAGATATTTCGTATAGATATATTTCACGTGTTTATTTTTTGTAATTTTTAAATTTGGGAAAAAACCGCATGAAAATTCAATTACGATATTTTATTTGCTCAAAACAAAAAACTTCTTAAGTTGAAGGTTATGTTTTATATATAAGACTATAAATTTTAACTGGAAGTTGTTAAATATTCAAAAGAATTTGAGATGGAAAACTTAGTGTTGAATGATTGTTTGGGCTATTACCATCATCTATTGTGGATGTAATGATTTCCGACGTTTCGATAGACATCTTCTATCCTTATCAAGGAGAAAAGTAAGAAACCTTTTGAAAATTATCAATTTTCAAAAAGTCAATTGACAGAAGTCATGAAAGAAAATGAACGATGTTATATACTCATCTGTGATATGATGATCTTTTTAAGTTGGATCGAACTATCGGCGTCCAAACTTCTGGCAGATCTATATATGGAGCACTTATGGAATAAGGTGTTATTTTCATAAATGCTGCTTCTTTGATTTTTCTTCTTGCAAGTTTTCTTCTTTGGATATTATTGATGCTTCTTCCCACTTTATACGATGATTCTCATCTACAGCATGTTGGACCAACCTGGATTTGTCGCTGTCTAGTACTCGTAGAAGCTTCTGCTGTTCTTTTATTCATACATTCATAGGGCGTTTAGTTTCTCCGATGTAAGATCTTCCCGCACTCGCAAGGTAATTCATATATGCAGTTCTTTGTCCTTTGTGTCTCATTATTAGGCTTAACTTTTGTAAGTTTAGCTCTGATAGTGTCTTGAGTTTTGAATGCAGTCGTTATGTTGTATCTATTTCCAATTCTTCTCATTTTCTCCGACAAACCTTTTACATAAGGAATAACGGTTTTAATGGTCTGATTTATATCTGTTGGTTTAGGTTGACTTTCTCTTGCTCGTCTAGCTTTTTCTAATATCTTTTTGGGGTACCCATTGCTTCTAAGAGTTTTCGAGATGTTATTTATTTCTTCATTTTGGTCTTCTTCAGTGCAACAAATATTTATTGCTCTATCAAATAAACATTTTGCTACTCCCAATTTAGTGTTCAGTTGGTGGTTTGAATCAAAATGTAGATATTGTCCTGTGTTCGTTGGCTTTTTATACACAGTGGTTCTTGGGATTCCATTTTGTTTATGTACGAGTACATCTAAGAATGGAAGTTGTCTGTCTTTCTCGATTTCAATTGTGAATTTAATTGATTCCTCTTGATTGTTTAGATATTGAAGGAATCCATCTATAGTGTCTCTTCCATGTTGCCAAATAATGAAAGTATCATCTACATATCTTTTCCACAGTTTGGGTTTAAGTGCATATTTTTCTAATGCCTTCTGTTCGAAAATTTCCATATATAAATCAGCTAAAATTGGTGATAGTGGTGAACTCATGGCCATTCCAAATTCTATGATAAAGATAGAAGATGTCTATCGAAACGTCGGAAATCATTACATCCACAATAGATGATGGTAATAGCCCAAACAATCATTCAACACGAGCTCCATCATCAACAATATCTCGTCATCAACTTGAAAACTTAGTATTGCATATTTAAAATTATAATCGATCTAAGTTCGCATCATATTTAGTAGTTCTCATGTTCTATTATCAAACGGTAATGAATAAATTTCAGACATATATACGCTATGATCTATTTGAATTTCCAAAATCAAAATTTTAAAATGAGGTTTAAATACACAAAATGAGTATTATGCTATGGAATTAAAACCGGAAGATTTACCACTAAGAAATGTTTGAATCTGTCTTCTTGATTTTCATCGATCCATAGGAAACTTGAAATTTTTTATCACTCAATAGCAAAATTTTCAATAATGATAATCATTTCGAATAAGAAAAAGTTGTGGCAACGTAGATTTATTTCGACTCAGTGGTTTTTTCCGGTCAGAGTCAATTTTCTTAATTTTAATCCAAATTGCAAACCATTTAACATCGAATATTTCGAAAACGAAGCATGTTAGGAAGATGAATCAAGAATAATAAATTATTTTGAAATATGCAATTATTCTAAAATGTTCAAACTTAGAAAATAGCGAGGATGCGATTGGTAGTTAATGGGTGTGAACTTAAAAGACTAAATGCCATCAGACCGTTTTCCGGAAATACCAAAACGGCATGGAATTGAAATTTGGCACTAGGAAGGGCAGAGGTAGTAGGAATATGGGACAATTTTTTTCTTCCCTATTATAATTCAGGGTTTTTTGACCTATAGAGCATATCTCGGAAACAACCCGGTGGAATATTTTGATTTTCGGGATGAATTTAGGTGACAACAAAGGAAACTTAATCCTGAAAAAATTTTTGACTGCCCGATGATCCGTTAAGTATGTGGTTTTGGTCGTTTATATAGCAATTTTCTATATCTCGAAACCAACTGATGGAATATTTTGATTTTCGGGATTAGCTCATAATGAATTGTGGGAAAAATATATAATGTTATTTTTTTGTTAGAATTTCTTGTGCTTTGATATAAATTTTTTGTTTAAAATTTCTTGGGTGTATAGCACTTATTCTACTAATAAATGGTAATTGTTAAATTATTATTTTATTTATTTTATTTTTCCAACACATGTTTCGGCGTGTCTACGCCTTTTTCAAGGAATATAATTCAGTCGACAATTTCCTGTAAATTACATAATAATAAATGCACAAATATATCAACAAACAACACAAAGCTTTTACGTACTTCATTCAAATCGTCCGTCAAGATATTATTTTCTCCTATAATCAAACTTTAAAAGATCTTCAAATATTAAATATTTTCGTCAGCCATGAATAAAATAATGTGACGATGATGCGCTGTCACGATTTTGTTTTTCCAACTTCTTATTCTAATTTAATGCTGCGACACCTGTAGAAATCAACCAACAAGTGATAATCCCAAATCTGGGTTTGAATTGGTTCTATTTAATCTAGATGGAGTTGGTAGTAGAAGATTGAAAATTTGTATTTCCTTATTTATGTTATTAAATATATTAAATTTGGGCCCAAGTTTTTGATGTCCGTTTTAACGGTCATAGCTTTTTTCTTTTTATGTGGATCATTTCTAGTATATTTCTAGTTTTGTTGTTTCTTTCTTTTCCGGTATAGAAAAGTTCTCAAAATCCATTTTATGTTTTTCTGTTTATTCATGCTTTTTTAGTGCAGTCATATTTTTGCAAAATTTGTGCCCATTTATTCTTTCCTTTATATATTGTGTTGTCTGTCCTATATATACTTTTGGGCAATCCATACAATTTATTCGGTAGACACAATTCGAGATTTTATTATTTTGGATTTTAATTTTGTGTTTATGAATTTCAAATTATTTGTGTTTTTATGTGCTACGTTTATTCCATAATGCTTCATTGATGCATTTAGTGTTTTTGATAAGCCCTGTATATATGGTAAGGATACATATTTTTGGGTTTCGATTTCGGTTCTTCTAGTTTTCGTTCTGTATTATAAAGGGTAAAGATTTTGTCTTTGAAGATCTTGTCAATTAGTTGTAGAGGATAGTTATTAATGGCTAGTATTTCTTTTGCTTTTTTTATTGTTTGTTGTCTGAATTCTGGACTAGTGAGTTTTAGAGCTATATCAGCAATTCCTGACACGACACCTTTTTTTATGAATCATTGGAACTGCGGCTTCAAAGTTCAAATATCGTCCACTCCAGGTTCGTTTTGTGTACCAAATTATCTTTACTTTTGCATTTGTTGGTATGAGTGTCAGATCTAAGAAATTGATTTTATTTTGTTTTTCTAACTCACAGGTGAAGTTCAAATTAGGATGGTAGTTATTGAATTCATTTATAATATCCTCTATTTCATTTTCAGGTGCTGCTGTAAGACAGTCATCAACAAAACGTTTGAAAAATGGTAATTTGTACTTTAATTTTTTTTTTATAACCGTTTCTTCCAGATCCCCATTACGAGTTGAGCTATTACTGCAGAAATTGGAACCCCATACTACATCCATTAATTTGACAATAAAATTCATTTTTGAATTGGAAATATGAACTAGAAAAACATTGATCGACTGCTTTCAGAAATTCATCTCGTGGTAGGTCAGTATATTCCTTTATTTCGTTCCATTTTTTAATAATAATGTCCTTTGCTATGTTCAACGGTAAATTTGTGTACAGACACAAATTGTTTAACACCAATTCTTGGAAAAAATAAATATTACGTAAAAGAGTCTTGGAATTTCAAGGATTTTATAGGCGAAATATCACTAAAAGCAGATGAAAAGCTTTTCTCACTGGATGTCATCAGTCTGTACACAAATTTACCGTTGAACATAGCAAAGGACATTATTATTAAAAATGGAACGAAATAAAGGAATATACTGACCTACCACGGATGAATTTCTGAAAGCAGTCGATCTATGTTTTTCTAGTTCATATTTCCAATTCAAAAATGAATTTTATTGTCAAATTAATGGATGTGGTATGGGGTTCCAATTTCTGCAGTAATAGCTTCACTCGTAATGGAGGATCTGGAAGAAACGGTTATAAAAAAAAATTAAAGTACAAAATACCATTTTTCAAACGTTTTGTTGATGACTGTCTTACAGCAGCACCTGAAAATGAAATAGAGGATATTATAAATGAATTCAATAACTACCATCCTAATTTGAAGTTCACCTGTGAGTTAGAAAAACAAAATAAAATCAATTTCTTAGATCTGACACTCATACGAACAAACACAAAAGTAAAGACAATTTGGTACACAAAACCAACCTGGAGTGGACGATATTTGAACTTTGAAGCCGCAGTTCCAATGGTTCATAAAAAAAGTGTCGTGTCAGGAATTGCTGATAGAGCTCTAAAACTCACTAGTCCAGAATTCAGACAACAAACAATAAAAAAAGCAAAAGAAATACTAGCCATTAATAACTATCCTCTGAAACTAATTGACAAGATCTTCAAAGACAAAATCTTTAGCCTTTATAATACAGAACGAAAAACTAGAAGAACTGAAATCGAAACCCAAATATATGTATCCTTACCATATATACAGGGCTTATCAGAAACACTAAATGCATCAATGAAGCATTGTGGAATAAACGTAAATTGTCGACTGAATTATATTCCTTGAAAAAGGCGTAGACACGCCGAAACATGTGTTGGAAAAATAAAATAAATAAAATAATAATTAAACAATTACCATTTATTAGTAGAATAAGTGCTATAAACCCAAGAAATTTTAAACAAAAAATATATAATGTTATATATATTTCTTTCATCTCATGGAATATAAAAACTCAAAATTCTTTTCAGAATCAGAAGCTACGATGATAAAATTTCAGTATATTCAGGAGATATATTACACATGAAAAATATCTCAAGAGATATCGAGAAAGAAAAAGTTTTGGACAATTTACAAAAACCTTTGATGCCAGACGATATTCACAAAACTTCGCGATTTCCGTTAATTAACCGCTATTCAGATCACTTCAGTTTCATAATTGTCTAGGATTCTTCACAACGAAGAAGAAACAATTTTTCATGAGATTCTGCCTTTTGAATAAATTATTTGAAACTCAGCGATTTTGAACCTAACGTTATAATAAAAATATAATAATAAATAACCTTTATTATGTATCTCATAAAAACAAATATTTCCTTTGTTGTCATCTAAGTTCATCTTAAAATATCAAAATTTTCCAACAGGTAGTTTCCGAGATCTAAAAGTTGCTATATCTTTTCTCTTCCTAGTGCCAAACTTCAATTCGTTCCTATAGATATTTCCCGAAATGTCCGCCTATTCAATGAATAATTTGACTCAACCCGCACGGCACTGACCATACCGTTCGGATATTTTCGACAAACGGTCTACTTTTATGTTCACACCCGTTAGTAATTACCTATTTTATAGTAAATTTTGATGGTTTTACTACTTACCTTACATGATAGAGCAAGTGAGTTTGAATGTGAAGAGTTTGCTTAAAACCTCCTACAAAATTTTAATTAATTTGAAGGTATCCATTACGAAGATATAAGCAAAAAAAAAAACAATTTTTTTTATGGAAATTTAAACACCCTGTTTCTTCTAAACGAGTACAAATTTCAAAAAATGATAAAAGAAGATAGTGTTTCTTGTGGCCTCAAGAATTACTGGTTAAAATTAATGTAGGAGGGAGTGTAGTGGTCAACGACTCACCCTGTGTTTTTCTGTGAATAATAAATGGTAGACATCGAAAAGTAATGTTTAAACGATCCCATATTTTAATAGAAGAAAATAACATTAATTTAATTTGATCTTGACGTCAGCAGCAGTGAAATAATCTTTTATCGAAAGAGGAAAGTATTTCGTGATTCAGAATTTCAAGCACACATTTCATCTGAAAGTTATTTATGCTTCTCGAATGTTTGTTTACGTATGTACATTGTTCAAAATGGCGTATCTATCGTACAATCTTTTGTCACCATATGTTATGTGTCTAATCAAGCCATTAACAACCGGATATTGAAAATCGTTTGTGGGTGGCATTGTATTTTATGGGATACTCCATTTCGGTAGTTTTCCGTGTTCATTTGAAATTACGGTGGTCAAGAATTTGGTTTACTGCAAGTGTAAACTAGATTTAAATTCTATCTTTTTCTGCATATCGCCACAGCATTAGCTTGTAGAAAAAATGTGGAAAAGCACTAATGTTTGGTCAGGAGCTTCGACCCGCTTGTTCTTAATATGTTGTTTCAGGAATTAAATTGATGATGTATTTCAACTCCTGATGTGTAATATACAGGGTGAGTCTTTGACCACTGCGTTAATTTTAACCATAGATTCTTGACGTCAAAAGAAACATTTTCTTCCTATAACATTTTTTCCAAATTTGGCCCCGTTCAAAAGATATAGCGTGTTGAAATTTCATAAAAAAATGCATTTTCACCTATAATATTAAAACGACAATATCAATTGAAATGATCTTCTGTAGAAGGTTTTTGATAACAATCATGCATATTTTGGCATCATTAGATTTATTCCATTTTTTGTGGGTTTCTCACTACTACTCTACAGATTGGTTAAATTGCATGAAAAAACAAATATCGTTGAACTAAAGGTCTGTATCTTGCACTTCTTAGAATCATTAGTCCTTTTTGCAGATAAAATCATTTCTTCTATCCTCCTAAATTGCACCATTCTAGAGATATTTGAAGTTAAAAGGAA
Source organism: Micraspis discolor (assembly GCA_030674115.1). Classification (NCBI taxonomy): domain Eukaryota; kingdom Metazoa; phylum Arthropoda; class Insecta; order Coleoptera; family Coccinellidae; genus Micraspis; species Micraspis discolor. The sequence continues at coordinate 3,694 of JARTUT010001615.1, read as the reverse complement.
TCAAATCAATATAATTTTGTCCAAATTTTCTGATTTTCCCCAATCCAACTCTGTGCTGAAATGATTCAATAATCAGATTTGTTCAATGTTGCCATATTTTATGTCTTTATTAAATATTTCTACAAATTTTGGGGAAATCTCTCCAGTCTATGGTTCCACTACTTAACACTATAGAAGAAATTAACCACTGAACAATTTTTGTCTAACATTCACTACAAAATCTAAATAGCCATTTGCTGTATTCATTATTAATGATGTCTAGCACCTTGTTTAATATTTAATCCAGAGTAATATTCCATAATAAATACAGAAAAAGATTTCCATCACTCACATAGGTACTTCGGTATATTCTCATGACCGTTGAAATAGGTAATGTATTTTCTGTCAGGACCTGTTGAATTGAAGACTTGTCTTTATGAAAAGCTGTTTCTTTGTAGCTTTCAGGGTTCATCAAATTATATCTATTCTAACATAAGAATGCTTCAAATTAAGCTCATATGAGTTTTAAAAACTTCGAACCCAGTCTCCTAGATTTGTTTTGTATCTTTATAGAAGTTTTTTCACATCTTTATTTCATACACCGATTCAACCTGGTTCACAAACTTAGGAGATAATAGAATTTGACTTAGTTTTAATATTTCTGAATGTTTGTTATGATGCATGGTTAATTAAAATTCAATCAATATTGAAACTGGAAGCTATACAAGAAAGATTAGAATAGAGATGTATTTTCTGACCATAATCATTTCATACAGAATTGAATAATTTCAAACTATCGAAATCATTATTATTATTTTATTATAATATTTTCCACATTTTTTAAGGTACAAATAACTGTTGGCAGTTTCAAACAGAATCAAAACAACAAGGAACCACAGAACACTATTTCATTGGGAACTACCCACCACAGAGACGTTATAATGAAATTTAATTGTGATAATAATTCACTTTAGTTATTCTGAGAAAAATTATAACTAAAGATCAATAATGGTTACAGATATTATCTTTCATATAAAGAAACTTTGCAATTATTAATTTTTTTCTCTCCTGGGGTTCGGTAATAAATTAATATTCTATAGTAAGTTATTAAAATTTGACATAATCTATGAATAACCATTATTAAATATTTATGTTTTTGTGTACATAATCAAAACAGATATTCTGATTATAAAAACCAAAAATTTACGCATTGTTCATGAAATCATATTTATTTTAACATAGGAATGCTTCAAATTAAGCTCATATGAGTTTTGAAAACTTCGAACCCAGTCTCCCAGATTCGTTTTGTAGCTTTAAAGAAATTTTTTTCACATCTTTATTTCAAACATCGATTCAACCAAGTTCACAAATTTAGGAGATAATAGAATTTGACTTAGATTTAATATTCTTGAATATTTGTTATGATGGATGATTAATTAAAATTCTATTAATATTGAAACTGAAAGCTATAGGCTCATAAACAAGAAAGATTAGAATAAAATGCATTTTCTGACCATAATCATTTCATACTGAATTGAATAATTTCAAACTATCGAAATTATCCCTAGAATATTTTCCAATTTTTTCTTGAAGATACAAATAACTGTTGACAGTTTCAAACAGAATCAAAACAACAAGGAACCACAGAACACTATTTTATTGGGAACTACCCACCACAGAGACGTTATAACATTTTAATGTGATAATAATGCACTCTCGTTATTCTGACAAAAATTATAACTAAAGATCAATAATGGTTTCAGATATTATCTTCCATTTAAAAAAACTTTGCAATTATTAATTTTTTTCTCTTCTGGGGTTCGGTAATAAATTGATATTCTATGGTAAGGTATTAAAATTTGACATAATCTATGAATAACCATTATTCAATATTTATGTTTTTGTTTACATGATTAAAACAGATACTCTGATTATAAAATCTAAAAATTTACGCATGTTCAGTAATTAATTATATTCGAAACAGAATATATTCATATCAATGATCTAACCAAAATTTTTTTATTATAGAACACCTAGTTGTTTTTTTTCATAAGCAAATTCAAGTGATCAAACTCAATTTCTTCAAGCAAATATAATTGTACACCTAAATCTGGGAATTCTTTTATTATTCGTAGAGACATCATTCATTGTTGAAGATTTCGAAATAGATTATCATGTTTTTAACAGTATCATATCAAGAGACTTCATAGACCTATTCACTGGTCTCTGTCAAGGAAAAGAAACTTCAGAAATATCAGTGTTTGGAAAATCATAGATGATTTTTTCTGGCTTTGAGTGAAAAAAGAGCAATGTGACAACCTCTTGCCTTGGTTTTCATAGAAATGATGGTTTTCATGATTTGGAAATTTTAAGAAAAAAATTACAAATGTATGATGATAATATCCAATAATTCTGAAATTTTTTTGGAATTTCTCACTAGAAGGGAATGGTTTATAATCTTGAAGTAGAAAAAAATTATAGTAGAACAGCAAAAATCTGTTTATGGTGTTGAATTTCTTTTACCAGAAAATTAGTATTTTGTATCTTTTTTCTGGATATGGACCTCATCGGATGAAACATGAGTGAGTGAATCATTTTTCATTTTCAAAAGTTTTTAAACAATTCAGATTCATTAGTGGATGCTGTCGAAGGTATTTTTCATTCAAACTAAACTAGACTACTGAGGGGTATTTGCCCAATGTGAAAACTAAAAATGCTTATAACTTTTTAACGCAGCTGAATTTGGAAAAACCGTAATGGAAAAAGTGTTTCTTTTTATCTCAAGAACCTATGGTTAAAATTAAAGCAGTGGTCAAAGACTCACCCTGTATAAGAAAGTATAATGCCTTACTTCTAGCTGTGGTTGCATCGAAGATCTGCAAATGACACAGAATATTTGCTATGATTAGCACAGCAAGGTGGTGAACATAACCATTCTAGAGCTGACAGATATTTTTAGATGCGAATAAATATTCAGTTTTGACCCCAAACCTTTTTTTTCATAGAATAGCACCCTGTTTTACAATAGTTTGAGGCACTAGAACAATCGTGCAAAAAACTCCTATAATTTCTCATGGGTTTACTCCACAAAAATGAAATTCAAGAATATGCTATATATCAATAACCTCCATGAACACACCATTTTTTGCATAGATATTTCCGAATATTTTCAATGATTTGAAAAAAAATTGAATTATGAATTATCTATTCTGTGGATTTTCACACAATTTAGCTCCTTTCTTTCAGAGTTATTTAGACGATTTAGAGTTTCAAATCGATCGCATGGATATTGTAGGAGTCATGGAAGAAACCACATTTCAGATGATCATATATGTTGAACCATTCGACGGATTTAGCCCAATAACGAACTTGGCCGAAATATTTGAACAAGTCCCTAATTCAAAAGCACCAACTGTCTGTATAAATATTATCAAATTTTGATGACTGTGGTCCTTACTTGATTGAAATTCAATTAGTAAATTTAATAATTGAATAAATTTTAAATATAAATAAATAAAGTATTATTCTATAATCTTTTCACATTTTCATTTTCTTTCTAAAATATTCTTGATCTTTCAGCTTTAAATAAAGATACAAACTTGAAGAAGCCAAGAATTGGCGAAACAATTGCTGTGAAACATGTAATATTAATAAAAAATATTTGAATTATATTTCTCATAGAATTGTAGATTTTATTCCATATAAAAATGCTTTT
>JARTUT010000311.1:0-15463 GCA_030674115.1 Micraspis discolor | reverse complement strand
TTTTTAGTTAATCGCGTGTTTTATTGGTGACACCTCTACCTCCAACAGCTACCCACTTCATTCTCCACTGAGTCTGCCTAGGCTCGAGCTTCTGGACATTCCGGAGGAGCTCGATAGGTGAGGGTGACGCCCTCAGAAGCAAATAGTCTGGCGCCCGAGTTTACTGATAAAGGAACTGCACGTAAGGACGTTACAAACGTAAGAACGACGAACGAACGTCTGTTATATTGCGTTATATAAGATCCGAATGCATCCTCAGTCCGTAAAAATTATTTTCGCTAAACGCAATATAACCCGGTACGAACTACGATGTTCGTACCGGATCGGTTCACCGAACGGGAAGATGTAAGTCCGTAAAAACGACGCGAACACCTATCATACATCGCGTTAGATGAAGTCGATACGCTTTCGGAGTCTTTGAAAAAAATTTTTCTCAACGCAATATAACGCGGTCCATGACCGATCCGGCACGAATATGCTAAACGCAATATAACACCGAACAGTCCGTTCGGGCCGTCTGGAGGGTCATCTGGGTGTATCTAGACATATATAGGGGCATGGTGGTCGAGAGAGGTGTAAACGCAAAGCGATCTTGAAACACCGAGAGGCGTCCGATCCGATGGCAATGGGATCGTAGGTCGCTGTTTCGGTCGAAATAGAAATCTCGAAAGCACCGACGTCGTATCGGTCCCATAGTAGAAGTTATTCTATACGACCGAGTCGGGTGGTACGAAAGTCCGAGATTCCGTATTATTAGTTTCCGATCGATACATGAACGTAAGAACGACGAACGAACGTCTGTTATATTGCGTTATATAAGATCCGAATGCATCCTCAGTCCGTAAAATTATTTTCGCTAAACGCAATATAACCCGGTACGAACTACGATGTTCGTACCGGATCGGTTCACCGAACGGGAAGATGTAAGTCCGTAAAAACTACGCGAACACCTATCATACATCGCGTTTGATGAAGTCGATACGCCTTCGGGGTCTTTGAAAAAAAATTTTCTCAACGCAATATAACGCGGTCCATGACCGATCCGGCACGAATATGCTAAACGCAATATAACATCGAATAGTCCGTTCGGGCCGTCTGGAGGGTCATCTGGGTGTATCTAGACATATATAGGGGCGAGGTGGTCGGGAGAGGTGTCAACGCAAAGCGATCTTGAAACACCGAGAGGCGTCCGATCTGATGGCAATAGGATCGTAGGTCGCTGTTCCGGTCGAAAAAGAAATCTCGAAAGCACCGACGTAGTATCGGTCCGATAGTAAAAGTTTTTCTATACGACCGAGACGGGTGATACGAAAGTCCGAGATTCCTTATTAATCGATTCCGTACGATGTATGAACGTAAGAAAGACGAACGAACGTCTGTTATATTGCGTTAAGTAAGATCCGAATGCGTTCTCGGTCCGTAAAAATCGATCTCGCTAAACGCAATATAACACCGAATAGTCCGTTCGGGCCGTCTGGAGGGTCATCTGGGGGTATCTAGACATATATAGGGGCATGGTGGTCGAGAGAGGTGTCAACGCAAAGCGATCTTGAAACACCGAGAGGCGTCCGATCTGATGGCAATGGGATCGTAGGTCGCCGTTTCGGTCGAAAAAGAAATCTCGAAAGCACCGACGTAGTATCGGTCCGATAGTAAAAGTTTTTCTATACGACCGAGACGGGTGATACGAAAGTCCGAGATTCCTTATTAATCGATTCCGTACGATGTATGAACGTAAGAAAGACGAACGAACGTCTGTTATATTGCGTTAAGTAAGATCCGAATGCATTCTCAGTCCGTAAAAATCGATCTCGCTAAACGCAATATAACACCGAATAGTCCGTTCGGGCCGTCTGGAGGGTCATCTGGGGTATCTAGACATATATAGGGGCATGGTGGTCGAGAGAGGTGTCAACGCAAAGCGATCTTGAAACACCGAGAGGCGTCCGATCTGATGGCAATGGGATCGTAGGTCGCCGTTTCGGTCGAAAAGGAAATCTCGAAAGCACCGACGTCGTATCGGTCTGTTGGTAAAAGTTTTTTTACACGACCGAGTCGGATGGTACGAAAGTCCGAGATTCCGTATTAATCTTTCCCGTAAGATGATGTATGATCGTAAGAAAGACGTACGAATGTATGTGGATGAAATCGACATGCATTCAGAGTCCGTAAATATTATTTTTCTTAACGCAATATAACTCAGAATTTTCCGTTGGGGCCGTCTGGAGGGTCATCTGGGGTCTCCAGACATATATAAGGGGTGAGAAGACAGAGAGGTCATAACCGTCCATAGTTATGTGGGTTCCAACATGAGAGTTCTTTGATGGATTATCAGTTGGATCGAGGTAGACCGGAAAAGTCACACTGCCCCGGCGATGACAGATTCTATGCGGAAGATATTGTCTTTATATATGAGAAATCGAACCGCCGCCGATATGCTTCTGAATGCGCATCAATGTTGATCTAGCAACCCGCTCTCTCCGATTGACGACTTAAAAGAAATACATGTGATATACTGGCATAAATGAAAACATGTATTGAAATTATATAATTTGGCTCAATGAAATATGATAAAGGTGCATGAATAAATAAATAAATGAATGGAATGAATGGGTTATAATGAAACACAGGCAAAATGAAACACAGATAAATGAAATATACACTGTGATAAATAATGAAACACGGACCAAAGTCGTTCGATCGTGATGTGATGGTTTAATGCTAGATCTAGATGAAGTTTTATTCGTTGCTATCTGTAGCTTGGTGGGATCGATCATCGTATTTGGCAGTACTCGCCCTTAGCGTCTGGAGCTCCCCGTACAGCGAGACCGCGGCCCTCTTCGATTCTCTGTATTCGAATGGTCATATGCGGTCAACCTTAAACTCATCGTGGCCTACCTCTAGGTATTGATTCCACGTTAAACCATGCGACCGCTCGCTTCTTACCAAGCGTGATTAGAAATGTGAGATTTCTCGAATACACCGTGTCGTTATATATCATCATGTATAACGAAGGGTCGAGAATGTGATTGGAATAATAATCAAATGACGAGGGCGTCGATCTGTCGATCATATCGATTAGTTTCGCTCGCGCCTCGGCAGGGGATCTATTACGGATCTCGTAGCTTCGACTGTCTGCCGCGTGCGGCGTTTATCTCCGCACCTCTCCACTTCGCATGATAATAATGAATTGTGCTCAGCAACCGTGACTTTTTCAAGTTTTGGTGTTGTCACATTAATAATTGGGGCTAGAGCGATGATCGAAAATTCACGAAAGTGTATTTTAATAAAACGATCATCGATATGATATATTCATATATGAAGATTGGAGTGGCAATGCGTTGATCTATCGTACGTTACGCAATTTAAAGGCAGATGGGCGTTGCGAAAAATTCTATTGAATTGAATTGAAGATGGTGCTATAAGGTTCGATCTGACGTCCGAGCTCTAGAAGCGGTCACGATTTGTTAGTTCGAATGTGACGTTCGGAGGGCTCCTAGCGCGACAACAGATCATCCGTAGCACCTGAACTGTCGTATTCGAAGTGGGGCGCTGACCGATGTCTTACGGCTTTGTGTCGGCGCCGCATACGCACGCCTGAACTGGACGTCGAGGGTTAACGATCTGCTTTCGTAGCTGTCGCGGAACCCACCGTCCGTTCTCGTGTCTCGGAACGCAGTTCCCTGGTTGATCCTGCCAGTAGTCATATGCTTGTCTCAAAGATTAAGCCATGCATGTCTCAGTACAAACCAAATTAAGGTGAAACCGCGAAAGGCTCATTAAATCAGTTATGGTTCCTTAGATCGTACTCACATTTACTTGGATAACTGTGGTAATTCTAGAGCTAATACATGCAAATAGAGCTCCGACCGGGAACGGAAGGAGCGCTTTATTAGATCAAAACCAATAGGTGTCGAGCGCAAGCTCTTCGTCTTTCAATTTGGTGAATCTGAATAACTTTATGCTGATCGCACGGTCTCGTACCGGTGACGCATCTTTCAAATGTCTGCCTTATCAACTGTCGATGGTAGGTTCTGCGCCTACCATGGTTGTTACAGGTAACGGGGAATCAGGGTTCGATTCCGGAGAGGGAGCCTGAGAAACGGCTACCACATCCAAGGAAGGCAGCAGGCGCGCAAATTACCCACTCCCAGCTCGGGGAGGTAGTGACGAAAAATAACGATACGGGACTCATCCGAGGCCCCGTAATCGGAATGAGAACACTCTAAACCCTTTAACGAGGATCAATTGGAGGGCAAGTCTGGTGCCAGCAGCCGCGGTAATTCCAGCTCCAATAGCGTATATTAAAGTTGTTGCGGTTAAAAAGCTCGTAGTCGAACTTGTGTCCCGCGCCGTCCGGTTCATCGCTTGCGGTGTCAACTGGCGTGTCGCGGGACGTCCTGCCGGCGGGTCGTTCGCAAGGGCGACCCATCTGTACCCGCCTAGGTGCTCTTCATTGAGTGTCGAGGTGGGCCGGCACTTTACTTTGAACAAACTAAGGTGCTTAAAGCAGGCTGAAATTTTGCCAGAATATTTTATGCATGGAATAATGAAACAGGACCTCGAATCCATTTTGTTGGTTTTCGGATCTTCGAGGTAATGATTAACAGGAACGGATGGGGGCATTCGTATTGCGACGTTAGAGGTGAAATTCTTGGATCGTCGCAAGACGGACAGAAGCAAAGCATTTGCCAAAAACGTTTTCATTGATCAAGAACGAAAGTTAGAGGTTCGAAGGCGATCAGATACCGCCCTAGTTCTAACCATAAACTATGCCAGCTAGCGATCCGCCGACGTTCCTCCTGTAAAGCCTGAACAACCTGTATATTAATTCCAAATTATAGAGAACAATATTGTTTATTCATTCAGGCTTGGTATTAGTCAATACGCCAAGCTTGCAATATATTTTGTAGGACACCAATCCGAGTTCAATGAATTCGGAATAGGAGAGAATCAATCGAATAAAGATATCCAAATGATCAAGTAGTTATTTATTCATTACATGGCGATCCTGCCCAAGAAAAATAATTTTGGAAAGTTAACAACTACGTGGTACGTACCTATATTGTGATTCAATAAGTTGAAAAGTTGCCGATTACATAAATGGTGATCGTAAAAATTCTTAAATTGAAAATGGGATCTTCCCACTCGAAGGACACGAAACAAGACGTGACGGAAAATGGTGCAGTAAATTCAAATTTCATAGTGCAGGAGAGCGAATACAACATCACGAAAGATGTTAAGATTGTAATGTTCCTTATACTGGCAATACTGGTGATGGATATGGTTTTCAAACTGTATAAGGCTCACAAGAAAAATATGGAGAGACGCATTAGAAGGAACCTCAACGTATCCCTGGGTTCTGTTGCACAAGTATAGACAAGAGTGCTACATGACTACATGGTGTGAGTGAACTATTCAGGAACAACAATAAGGTTTTGTACTCAACATTCCCTATACTTTGTTAAAGAAATTAATTGCTGACTCTTATTTTACCTATGTTGAATATCCAATTAACAGTTCTATGTTTAAGGTCCGAGGATGGAAAAACCATCATAGATATTACAATTATTGCGTATTGGTTATAGTATAATATAGTAAGTAATATGCCCACCGATGTCACAGGCTCATGAACACTAAAAACAAAGAGCTGAATTTAAAGTTAGATCAGGTAACAGTTTCATTGAAAAATACTAGCAAAAGAATTTTGAAGAAAGAAGTCCCTAAAACAGAGGCAACAAGGGCAGATATTAGAGATAACCTGGTAAGTTCATTCAATGACTTAACTCAGATTTTGAGAGACACTTGGGATACTTTAGATAACGTCGATAAACAAATTTGCAAAACTTCTTTCCTTAATAGTAGAGATAAAGTAGTACGCTCATTTCAAGTACTGGGAGTCAAGATTAAAGTTCCAACTTCATGCCTAGAAAAGATTGATCCACTAGTTTTAGACGAGGACTCAGAAGTAAAAACTCATTTGAAATTATGGCCACTGCAGAAAGTGAATTTTTCAATTTGGCAAGTAAATTACTTCCTAATCAATTCGACGGCAAAATTGAAAATTTACGTTCATTTCTGGATGCATTAGAGCTCTTGAAAAGCATCTGTACCAACGGTCAAGGTAATGCAGTTGCATTTATCAAAACACGGTTAACAGGAAAGCTCGCGATCTGATCACCGAGGAAAATGACATTGATGATATAATTTCAAAATTGAGGAACGGAATAAAAGGGGAAAGCTCTCGTTTATTATCAGCCAGACTTTCGAGCTGTAGACAAAATCACAAAGACCCTGCTAGTTTTGCATCCGAAATAGATGTTTTATCGGAAAAACTACAAAAGGCGTATATAAGCGAGGAGTGCCCAGAGAAGTTGCAGAAAATTACTCTGTGGAAGCCACGGTACGCTCACTCATGCAAAATTCTAATAACGAACGAGCAAAATTAGTCGTTGAAGCTGGTTCATTTAAGTCGGTACAAGAAGTTTTATCGAAATTTGTGAGTGCTTCGAACAATCAACCCCAAAACAATGTACTTTATTTCGGGCAATATAGGCGTCCTAGGCGAGGTTTTTCAAATCGGCGTGATATTGGAAACAGGTATAATCAGAATTACCGTCAAAATAATAACAATCCCTCAGAACAAAATACCCGCAATCAAAATCGTCGTGGTCACTCGAGAGGGTACAGACGATATGGAAATGCTACTAGACAGGTAAGGTATCTCGAAAATATCGACGATAATAATTCGGAAAACCAATCGGTCCCCCAACGGGTCCGATTGGGGGAAAATCAAAGCAACACAATGAATTAGATAATGTCTTTTCTATCAATTTGTCACTGTCAAATATAGTTATTCTTACGACTCAAATGACAGGAATGGAAAATATGTATTTTGTCGACACAGGTGCTGATATTTCAATTTTCAAAAAGGGAAAAATACGGCCAGACATTTTCGTGGATAATTCAAAAGCGAGTAACCTTCGAGGAATTACGGATGAACTCACCAAATCATTGGGTGTTGTAGAAACTTACATTTCAGTCGAAGAATACGATCTAAAACATGCTTTTCACGTAGTCAACGACGATTTTCCGATACCAGGTGACGGAATTTTGGGTAGAGATTTTCTTGCAAAGTATAACGTTGCTATCGATTACGGCAATTGGACTATGAGAGTCAGGGTGGACGAATACCAAATAACTATTCCAATTTTGAATGGCCCCGCAGAAAATCAAGTTTTCATTCCAGCTCGATGCGAAGTTGTTAGAAACATTCGCTGTTTAGACAATATAACCGAGGATCAGTTAGTCATGAATAAGGAACTTGCACCCGGAATATTCGTAGGGAGAACCATAATAACACCATCTAATAAACTTGTTCGCATAGTAAATACAACATTAGAAGATGCCCTGGTCGACACTTCCAAAATTCAGACAAGAAATTTGAATGAATTCTATATTTACAGTGTAGAAAAGGAAAACATTGATCGAATTCCACAGTTAATGAGTGAACTCAATTCAGATATACCGGACTATGTCAAAGAAGATGTACTATTACTTTGTTCGGAATTTTCGGATATTTTTGGTTTAAAAACGGATATACTAACAACAAATAATTTTTATTATCAAAAGCTCAAAATGACAGACAATACACCAGTTTATATAAAAACTATAGGCTGCCCTATTCTCAAAAAAAAATGAAATCAATCGGCAGGTCCAAAACCTCTTAGATAACAGAATTATCGAACCGTCTTTTTCAGCTTACAACAGTCCGTTACTGCTTGTCGATAAAAAGTCAACTTCCGGTAAGAAATATCGGTTAGTGGTAGATTTTAGGGGTGTAAATAAGAAGCTTGTTGCTTGGAAATTTCCTTTACCACGAATTTCGGATGTACTTGACAATCTTGGTCGCTCAAAGGTCTTTTCAGTCATCGATCTTTTGAGTAGTTTTCATCAAATTCCCTTAGATGAGGAATCGAGAGACATCACGTCATTCAGTGTTGATTCTCAATCATACCGATTTACAAGACTTCCTTTTGGTTTATCAGTCAGTCCAACTAGTTTTCAAAGAATGATGTCTATTGCCTTTTCCGGATTGAGCCCCGAAAAAGCATTTCTTTATATGGATGACTTGATAGTTATAGGATGCTCCGTTCAACATCATATGAGTAATTTGCGAAAAGTATTCGAAACGTGTAGGAAATTCAACCTAAAGCTGAACCCTGCAAAGTGTAATTTTTTCAAAAATGAGGTAACATTCTTAGGTCATAAAATAACAGATAAGGGAATTCTTCCGGACGAAGCAAAATTTGAAGTCATTAATAAATACCCTATACCAAAAAGTAGTGAAGAGATCAAAAGATTCGTTGCTTTTTGTAATTACTACCGCAGATTTATTCCAAATTTTGCTTGCTTGATTTGGTGATGAAAAAAAAAAAAAAAAAAAAAAAAAAAAAAAATTTTCATCAAGATTGTATACTGGATCTATGCGAACTTTTGTGAACAATTCAGTATCTAGGTTTGCTTTCCTTGCGAAGACTAGTTCAAAAGGTGTATAGTTATGATAAGTACTTGGAGTAGTATTATAGCAGAATGCAAAATGTCTGGTCCAGATATCCCAGTCTGTAACTGTTTCGTTCACATACATCCGTATAAACTCATTTAGAACACGATGATTCCTTTCACAACCGCCTATAGTTTGGCTGTGGTAAGCTGTTGAGGTTTTATGACCCGAATTTAACAATTTAATAACATTTGTGAATACTTCGTTCTTATATTCGGTGCCCATGTCAGTTCTAACCTCCTTCATGGGGCCGTATATCAGAACAAAGTCATCTACTATTGCCCTCGCCACAGTTTTGGCTTCTTTATTGACAATTGGTATGATGGTTACATATTTCGTCAGTTCGCATTGAATAGTTACTGCATAAGAATTTCCAATGTTTGATTTTTGAAAAGGACCTATTGTATCAATGGATACAATGTCAAAAAGCTCTTTGCGGTGTGGGAGTCAAGACTAGTGGTTCTATATGACCTTTACCTTTTTATTGATTTGACACTTATGACACTCTCTTGTGTATTTAGCTACGTCACGCGACATGCCTTTCCAAAATAGTGAGATTTCAATTTTTGAGCAGTCTTTTCTGTCCATTATGACCACCGTAGACAGGATTGTCATGAAATTTTGTCATTAATTGATGTCGTTCTTCTTTATCCTTAATTACTCTTCGCGGGCTACAAAGTACAATTTCAACATTTTTCAAAATATTTTGACCTACTTCCTTAAATTCATTTACAGTGCACTGTGTAAATAAGGCATCCTTCAAATTCATTCTTAATTGACCCAATTTTTTCTCACTGGCGAAACGATTCAGCTCAGACAAAATTTGTGCTAACACAGGAATTTTGCCGTTAGTGATTAAAAACAAGGTGAGAGCAATAGTAGATGACTTTGTTCTGATATACGGCCCCATGAAGGAGGTTAGAACTGACATGGGCACCGAATATAAGAACGAAGTATTCACAAATGTTATTAAATTGTTAAATTCTGGGTCATAAACCTCAACAGCTTACCACAGCCAAACTATAGGCGGTTGTGAAAGGAATCATCGTGTTCTAAATGAGTTTATACGGATGTATGTGAACGAAACAGTTACAGACTGGGATATCTGGACCAGACATTTTGCATTCTGCTATAATACTACTCCAAGTACTTATCATAACTATACACCTTTTGAACTAGTCTTCGCAAGGAAAGCAAACCTAGATACTGAATTGTTCACAAAAGTTCGCATAGATCCAGTATACAATCTTGATGCCTTTGACCAGGAAACTCGTTACAGACTTCAGTTTGCCTTGAATAGAACTAAAAATTTCTAGACAAAGTAAAGAAGGAGCGGAAATCAAAATTAGACCAAAAATCAAACAATTTAAGTTTGGTTCCCGGTGATCTCGTGCTGACGTCAAACGAAGATAGAAAAAATTGAATTCATGGTTTGACGGCCCTTCAAAGTAATTGAAACACAAGGTGTCAACTGCACAATTGAGGATGACAAGGGTAGGCATATTACCATGCATAAAAATAGAGTGAAAAAATATTTCCCTGCGCAGTAAAGAGGTATACCTATTGACTATTTTATTATGTCCCCGACGGTTGCAACCACCCTATTGATGAACTTTTGTGTTATTGATTAAATTACTACTTATCATGTTATTTTATTATTTAGGTATAATTGTAGGGTTATAACAATCTCTAGTTTTAGTTGAAGCGATACCTTATTGTAGTAGATAGTTAATAGTGATTCTAGATGTAGCAGAGTTGTAATATGTACCTAGTTATGTCTTTTGTTATGTCTTTATTCCTTAATTTGATTGCTTGTTTCACAATTCACATTCCTGGATGTCCTTACAATCGGCCGTTGTAACGGACATCTTCAGGAAGGAGGTGTAAAGCCTGAACAACCTGTATATTAATTCCAAATTAAAGAGAACAATATTGTTTATTCATTCAGGCTTGGTATTAGTCAATACGCCAAGCTTGCAATATATTTTGTAGGACACCAATCCGAGTTCAATGAATTCGGAATAGGAGAGAATCAATCGAATAAAGATATCCAAATGATCAAGTAGTTATTTATTCATTACATGGTGATGATGATACAGGTTGTTCAGGCTTTACACTCCGATGACTCGGCGGGCAGCTTCCGGGAAACCAAAGCTTTTGGGTTCCGGGGAAGTATGGTTGCAAAGCTGAAACTTAAAGGAATTGACGGAAGGGCACCACCAGGAGTGGAGCCTGCGGCTTAATTTGACTCAACACGGGAAACCTCACCAGGCCCGGACACCGGAAGGATTGACAGATTGAGAGCTCTTTCTTGATTCGGTGGGTGGTGGTGCATGGCCGTTCTTAGTTGGTGGAGCGATTTGTCTGGTTAATTCCGATAACGAACGAGACTCTAGCCTGCTAACTAGGCGTATTAGACATCCTCAAAGGCCCCGATTTCGGTCGGCGGGTTTTTACTGTCTGCGTACATTATATTCTTCTTAGAGGGACAGGCGGCTTCTAGCCGCACGAGATTGAGCAATAACAGGTCTGTGATGCCCTTAGATGTTCTGGGCCGCACGCGCGCTACACTGAAGGAATCAGCGTGTCTTCCCTGGGCCGAGAGGCCCGGGTAACCCGCTGAACCTCCTTCGTGCTAGGGATTGGGGCTTGCAATTGTTCCCCATGAACGAGGAATTCCCAGTAAGCGCGAGTCATAAGCTCGCGTTGATTACGTCCCTGCCCTTTGTACACACCGCCCGTCGCTACTACCGATTGAACGATTTAGTGAGGTCTTCGGACCGGTACGCGGTGGCGTTTCGGCGTCACCGCTGTTGCTGGGAAGATGACCAAACTTGATCGTTTAGAGGAAGTAAAAGTCGTAACAAGGTTTCCGTAGGTGAACCTGCGGAAGGATCATTAACGATATAATAAGTGTTTCGTAATTTATTACGTTCAACACATACATTATATTCAGTTGAATTCCGAAATTTCCATCGTCGATCATCAATTGGACTCTTCGTTGACGTCTTTCGATCGGATGCCTTCCTTAGCTGTATGCGGAGCGGCGCCGTGAGATTAATTCAGATGCATCGTTGTTGTCCGATCGACGTTAAAGAACCTCGCCTTTTCCGGACCGGGCAGCTTCCGTTTATCTGATGAACGGGACGCGTTCGTCCATCGGAGAGAGACTCATAATGGAGCAGTATCTGCCGATAGCTGATCGAACCGTCTGCGTTGTCGCTAAAATGGATCTTGCCGGCCACGGGAGGCGAGTAGAACGATAAGAGGTCTGGTATCGGATCGGGATGCCGATCAAATCGGGTACCTAAGGACCCTATGACGATATGGATCGTATACGTGTCCCCGCGGCACGGTGAAGAATTTCGACGACATTGGTGGACGTCGCCCGTAACTACGCTGATGACGACCGAACGGCCCCCGACATAAGGCACCGTCAACGGATCCGAGAGGGTCCGCGGCACGGAGACATGTCGGTGTAAGGCGGCTGTTCGGATCGGTCTCCTCTTTACGGCGCGATGTAGCCCGTGTCTCGAATTCGAGGTACCGTCAACGGGGACCGCCGGCTATACGCATCGATCGTATACGTGTTCTCGCGGCACGGCGAAGAATAACGACGACATTGGTGGACGTCGCCCGTAACTACGCTGATGACGACCGAACGGCCCCCGACATAAGGCACCGTCAACGGATCCGAGAGGGTCCGCGGCACGGAGACATGTCGGTGTAAGGCGGCTGTTCGGATCGGTCTCCTCTTTACGGCGCGATGTAGCCCGTGTCTAGTTTTCGAGGCACCGTCAACGGGAACCGCTAGTTATACGCATCGATCGTATACGTGTCCTCGCGGCACGGAGAAGAATTTCGACGACATTGGTGGACGTCGCCCGTAACTACGCTGATGACGACCGAACGGCCCCCGACATAAGGCACCGTCAACGGATCCGAGAGGGTCCGCGGCACGGAGACATGTCGGTGTAAGGCGGCTGTTCGGATCGGTCTCTCTTTACGGCGCGATGTAGCCCGTGTCTCGAATTCGAGGTACCGTCAACAAGGACCGCCGGTAATACGCATCGAACGTATACGTGTTCTCGCGGCACGGCGAAGAATTTCGGCGACATTGGCGGACGTGGCCCGTAACTATGCTGATGACGACCGAACGGCCCCCCCGACATAAGGCACCGTCAACGGATCCGAGAGGGTCCGCGGCACGGAGACATGTCGGTGTGAGGCGGCTGTTCGGATCGGTCTCCTCTTTACGGCGCAATGTAGCCCGTGTCCCGTATTCGAGGCACCGTCAACGGGAACCGCTAGTTATACGCATGTCTAGTAGGTGTCCGCGGAACGGAAAACCGTTCCGAAGGCTTTAAAGATTTCGCCCGAAACGATCGCTCCGTTCCGTCTAGCTCGCTCTTATGCTGAGCGGAGACGGAAGGTCCGACCATTCCTCAACGGACTGAGAGACGTCGACTGTCGCGACGCCCCGTTACATTAGCGTCATGAATATGAGCACTATAAGCGGGATTGTTGCAGACTTCGGTCTCGAATGTCCCACGATAACCGCAACTGATAAGATGGCATGAATTTACGAGTTGCAGTCGTTCCCAAGTTCGCGTGACCACAAAGACGCGAGCGTGCGAGCGCTGCGATCGCTTCGTCGGCTCCGGCTACTCTCTTCTCCCGAATCATGTTTAATGAATGATCGGCCTCTAAATAGGGCCGCCCGAATATTGAAATAAATAAATATATATATATATATATAAAGTCTGGCATGAATATTATAACTGTTGCAAAATAATATGCGAATGGGATAACCGCATAAATGAATTGAATGAATGAACTAATGAATGGATAATATTCGGGACGATTAAGAGTGCCAGAGATATCGACGATCTCCGATCGTGAGTGCCGCCGCGGCTGCGGATTGTTGGAACAACGCTTGAGCACAGGGATAAGGCTCATCGTATGTTTCGTGTACGTCTGATCTCTAGGAACGTCGCCAGTCACGCACAAGAAGGCAGTGCAGACGGACGTTCAAACCGAAGAGGTCGAACTTATAAGATTACCCTGAACGGTGGATCACTTGGCTCGTGGGTCGATGAAGAACGCTGCCAATTGCGCGTCATCATGCGAACTGCAGGACACATGAACATCGACATTTCGAACGCACATGGCGGTCCTCGGACTTTGTCCTCGGACCACTCCTGACTGAGGGTCGGTTCCATTTAAAGACTGCCCGGAGCGCCACGTACGCCTAGGCGTCGACGATAGGGACGGATCGACGACATAATCGATTCACGCCACCACTGATACGTGGAGCGCGTTCTCGTAACGCAGCTAACGTGTCTTTCGTTGTAGGCGTACGGTCGATCTATTGTTGTATGATCACGTCTAACGTCGGCATATGCCGGAGGCCGTGGTCGACTACGGGCGAGTTGGACGGTTTGACGCGAGACTCCGAGACGTCGCTTGACGCGACGCCCCCTGTGGCGTACGCTCTGCGATTGTCTTGTTGTTCCCGCGCCGTCTTGAATTGCTATGGCACTGATACAGTGGTGCGTCGCGGTACGGCAGCATATCAGCTCCCTTACTGGTTGTACGCGATCGTCGTGTCCGAGAGATTCCTCTTCGAACGACGTCCGATCGCTACGTACGCCGGTTCGTGTTGAAGCCGAAGCTTGCCATAATAAGCGCGCATCCCCGTACGTTCTCGGAAGTGCAAACGAGAGGCCTGTACGGATCGTCTTCTTCGCATCGTCGAGGGCGCCTTATGCGAGACTCAGCTTGCGTGAGCTTAGAGCGGACGTCATGTCAGCCCGTAAAGGAGCCGATGTTGACACGCCCGGAAGCCGCGGCAGAGCTCTCCTCCGAGTGCCCTCCGATCGTCTAATTCGATTACGTTATAGCCTTTCCGGCGCTTAGGTCCGTACGACGAATCTATTCGACCTCAGTTCAGGTGAGACTACCCGCTGAATTTAAGCATATTATTAAGCGGAGGAAAAGAAACTAACTAGGGATTCCCTCAGTAGCGGCGAGCGAACAGGAAAAGCCCAGCACTGAATCCCGCGATCGTAACCGGTCGCCGGGAGATGTGGTGTTCAGAAGGATCCATCATCTGGTGGGTTCGCGGCGCGTTCAAGTCCATCTTGAATGGGGCCATCGCCCATAGAGGGTGCCAGGCCCGTAGCGACCGCCGCGTCCCGCTAGAGGATCTCTTCTTAGAGTCGGGTTGCTTGAGAGTGCAGCCCTAAGTGGGTGGTAAACTCCATCTAAGGCTAAATATAACCACGAGACCGATAGCGAACAAGTACCGTGAGGGAAAGTTGAAAAGAACTTTGAAGAGAGAGTTCAAGAGTACGTGAAACCGTTCAGGGTAAACCTGAGAAACCCGAAAGGTCGAATGGGAGATTCATTCGCGCACTGATGTTGGAATGTACAGACTGCAGGAAGCGCGGACGTTCGCGTCCGTCGCTCCCGTCGGTACATCGACCGACGTCGGGCGCGTGCACTTCTCCCCTAGTAGGTCGTCGCGATCCGTTGGGTGCTGTTCTACGGTCCGCTCGGTAGACCGTGAGCTCGGATTTTCCGACGTTCGCGGACCAGCGTAAACCGAACAGCTCGCCCGACGGTTTATCGATGGCGGGGGGCCGCGATTCAGTTCGCGTCCGGCCCGCGGCAAGTATGCGGATACGTGATGGCTATCGGACCTAGCGCCGATACCGTCCGTCCGTTACTGTTCGCCGCGGTGTTCTCGGACAGACCCCTTGAAACGCCGATCAGCGACGCTATTGCTTTGGGTACTTTCAGGACCCGTCTTGAAACACGGACCAAGGAGTCTAGCGTGTGCGCGAGTCATTGGGAATCACTAAACCTAAAGGCGCAATGAAAGTAAACGTCCGCTTC
>JARTUT010000746.1:0-15498 GCA_030674115.1 Micraspis discolor | reverse complement strand
AGACTATGTATATAAGAATAGACCCTTTTATTTACATTGAAAAGTGTCGCATCTGAAACTTAGAGCTGGTCGATTGTAACGTATTGAGCTGGTCCACTCATGTCATAAAAAATTTCCATGTTGCCTAATTGAGCAAATATTAGGTTTCTCCATTCCCCTATAATTGTGAATAACAACTTTCTTCAATATGCATTCAAAACATTGTATAAAGTTTTATATTTTGAATTGAAGCTGTTTTATCGGATATATTAGCAAGAAGTAAAAGGAAAACTCTAGTTGATTCTGCTATTTTATGTCAGAGACCACTGATGAAGAGAAATTCAGGTAAAAGTCAAGACAACGCTGCTCCATTATCTGCTTGATAATTTGAAGGTCACATGTTCTAGAAGACACACGTTGCCACCTCTATAATGAAAATAAATACGCAAATTGAAGAAAATTTGTGAGAGTCAGTATTAGGTTTTTCATATTTTTTATTATTTACTAGCTGACCTGACAGACTTCTGTCCTGTCAAAAGATTTGTAATGTGGCAGTTTTTGTGCCTACGTATTTTAAAAAATTCTCCTGAACAAAACCGTCACCCTGGTGATAGGGCGTTGTGAATAAAAAATAATTAAATAAAACATATATAAGGATTTAAAAGTAAGTAATCGCTTTATTGTTAGTCATGTGAATCATAATTATTATTATTATCATTGTAGTGCTTTGTTGTATACGATGTTTTTTGTTTGATTACCTGGCGCATAGATAAACAAATCTGATGGTTTTCCAACCGGGGAACAGGCAACATACAATTGACCATGTGAGAAACTTGGGTTTTCTAGATTAATACCACAAACACTTAATGATTGCCCCTGGGACTTGTTTATAGTCATAGCAAAAGCAAGCCGCACTGTAAACTGTAGTCGTTTAAACTCAAATGGCACATCAGTCGGAATCATTGGGATGCGCGGTTTGAGAACATCTTCTCCTTTATACTTTCCTTTGAGTATAGTTGCTTCTATCACATTGTTTAGTAATTTTTTTATCGCTAACCGTGTACCGTTGCAAAGACGCGGTTGGTTTATATTTCGCAACATTATAACCACCGATCCAACCTTTAATTGAAGATTGTGAGGTGGCAATCCTGGCAAATCCAGCGAGTTTAAAAATTCCGGTGGATAGTTGATTACATCATCTTGATTAGTAGCCGAATCAACTGATTTATATATCCTCAATTCGCCTGTAATTTGTTCTTGAATTTTGAAATTTAATTCATTTACACTATGTTTTTTGCAGCCAGTATAGCTCGTTCGCTCAACCAATCATGGTTTCTGTAATTTTGAGAAACATCTGGAAACACCTTCTGAATAAGTTCATCTTTTGATCGAGTTAACTGACAAAAACTTTGAGGAAAGTTAATGCAGCCAGTCAACATGTCTATAGGAAATTTGCCATTACCAATGGCAATGAGTTGTTTAGAGAATATGTTTTCAGATTGGTCATTTTGTAACTCGACACTCATATTCTTGCTTAAATGAAGTACTTTGACATGTTTCCACAAATTGGAGGACTTTAGACATGCATTGAGTTCATCAGCTGGCGTTGATCGTGGAATCACTGGCAATGTTTGACAAAAATCTCCTGCTAATAAAATCATTGCACCACCAAATCGGTTATTATTGCTCCGTAGATCTTTTAAGGTTCTGTCTAAAGCCTCCAAAGGTTTTTTATGTGCCATCGTGCATTCATCCCAAACAATCAATTAACATTGCTGCAAAACCTTTGCCATTGCAGAGTTCTTCGAAACGTCGCAGGTTGGAGTTTCATTGCTTTGCATATTTAATGGCAATTTTAGCTCTGAATGGGCTGTTCGACCACCTTCAAGCATAGTTGCTGCAATTCCCGACGAAGCGAGTGCAAGTGCAATTTTATTTTGTGAGCGAATTGTTACTAATATTAATGAAATCAAAAAAGTTTTTCCTGTAGCACCAGGTGCATCTAAGAAGTAAATCGCTCCAGTTTCATCATTTGTTACTTTCATAAGAGTTTCAATACATACTTCTGTTGTTCATTTAACAGTGGAAGATTTGTTTGAATTAATTCTTTCAAAGCGTTGAGATCATACAGTTTTTCTCGATGCAACTCTTGGTTAAAAGCGTCATGCATTGGACGATTGGGCGCGGTCAGGCCTAATTGAATTAATAGTTTGTTTGACATTATCAAGCACATGTCCGCAATTGAAATCAATGCTTCATTGTAAATTTCTTCACTGATTTGTATATTTGGATGTCCCATTCTATTCCGTATTTGATACAAAATATCATCACACATATAATCTTTGTACTTTATCCACAAATCAATTGGGTTTGATGGGAAGCATGTAGATATGATTATAGAAAACAATGTTCGTATTTGATGAGCGTGTGATGATATTACAGCATCATTGAGAGTTTGATCCCAATAAGCGTCATTTTCAAGCAATTGCAAACGTTGACTTAGGGTTTTTCCAGCAATAATTCTATTTTTTCTCGCCGTAAAAACTATCCTTGAACTTCAACGAACATTTTAAAAAAAGATTTGGCCAAATTGGTCCAGGCGTTGTTGAGATATGCTCTTACCAACACATTTTGCGATTAATTTTTATATTATAGATTATTTTTCATCGCACAAAAATGGTTCGTAAGTGTGAAAGTTGTAGTAAAGACATGAATTTTAATCCGAATTGATCGTTCCATAGATAAGTGAATTGTTAGAACCGAAGTATTTAGTTATTTACATGTTCAGTAGCGTAGAAAGTTCTAATAGGGAAGTTTTCAATGACATTATTCCAAGATAAAATGAGGTATTCTTGAATTAAGGTTCCCAGATGACGATGAAAAAAGAAGAACTTGGGCTTCGCTGTCGAGATGGTCAAGTATTTGCCCAAAGAAAGCAATTTTCATTTATTCAGATCATTTCGACCCTGAAGATGATGTGATCCGAGTAAATGGAAAAATATTTTATGCGGTGTTGTCGGGTGAGGTTTCAGAGACTATCAATGCGGTTAAGACTTTTAATGAGAGAGCCAAAACAAATCGATATTTTACAAAGGACTATCTTATATTTTCTAAGGTATGTTCATATTATTCGAGGCGCCTTTGATCAAGAAGTTCACGTCAATTTATAAGGCTTACAAAACTACGCAGGTTATTAGAAATTCCTTGGAGCATTTGCATCTGTGGCCCTAATTATTTCTGAATCTTGGACTGAATGGAACTCGTATAAATTTGTAACTAACCTTGCATTCCCGCGTTACGGGGCAATAAATTGTGATCTATAAAAGTTGACTGTTATGAAACTGGGGTGGACGTAAAATTCTCGAGGGTCTTTCTGTCATAAACGACGGTAGTTTCCACTGATTTCATTCTAGGTTTATAGCTCGTTCACGAATATTCTAGGTCTGTGGGAAACGCTCGAAAGCAAATGCTGAGCAAAGATGAATAGAACGATGACTGCTGATTATGCCGGTCTTCAATTAATCGTAGGTTCTTCAAATCTATGGTTACACTCTTTTACTTTACCATTTCTATGCGCTTGATCTAGTGAAACAAGAAATTGTCTAGACTATTTAGCAGAATATAATTTTTATTTATTATTATTGAGCCGTTGCTGGTGCTGCTTGCTTGAGAAACGAAAGTTATATACTGTTGTACGAGGGTTGCCTTCTATATTTCGGCATTGGACAACCCTAGTGTTACCATCTGCCAACTCTACGATAGCTCTATCGTAAAGGTCTACCTTTTTGAGGTTATACTTAGTCAGAATGTTTTGACATACGAGCGCTATTTGTGTTGTTTACAGTAACTTAAAATATTCATCTCGCCCTTAGACTATATAAGATAAACAAAGCATTCCCTTGTAAAATGTCGATTTGTTTTGACTCCCTGATTGAAAGTCTTAACCTCATTGAAAGTCTCTTGTGAACTCAGCCGGCAACACCGCATAAAATCTTTTCCCATTTACTCGGGGTCACAATATATTCAGGGTCAAAATGATCTGAACAAATGAAATTTGCTTTGTTTGGGCGAATACTTGGCCATCCCAACAGCGAAGCCCAAATTTTTTTTTTCATCGTCATCTGGGAACCTTAATTCAAGAAAACCTCATTTTATCTTATAATAATCTCATTGAAAACTTCCCTTCCCTAAAACTTTCTACGCTACTGAACATGTAAATAACTAAATACTTCGGTTTTGAGAATACAATTACCTACGGAACAATAAATTTGGATTAAAATTCCTGTCTTTACTACAACTTTCACACTTACGAACCATTTTTTGTACGATGAAAGTAATAAACAATAAGAAATATGAAAAACCTATTACTGACTCTCACAAATTTTCTTCAATTTGCGTATTTATTTTCGATACAGAGGTGGCAACGTGTGTCTTCTAGAATATGTGATCTTCAAATTGTCAAGCAGATAATGGAGAAGCGTTGTCTTGACTTTCATCTGAATTTCTTTGCATCTGCACCGAAAAAAAATGTACCTAATAGTTACGAAATTCATTTACCACAACACTATCTTCCATTGAAATATGGCTTAATAAATATTTATTCGTCTCTCCCCAATAATTCATTCGGAACTTGCAAATAAATATTCCTTTAATTCTACTTTCCATATATTAACGATTATACATATAGTTAGTTATAATTCCTTTATTTCAGTTCCAGTAAAATTATCATTGAATTATTGATAATCGATGTATTAAAATCTATTGAACATATGTTTATAGATAAAAAGTCTTACTTCAAATGAATGTATCGCTTGTTTATTGCTAATAAATGTTTTCAATTTATAAGTTATAAATCTTCATTCATATAAGAATATCATTTATTTATTATTAATAGAGGCACTTAACTAACAGATTACACATATTCATGCAACAAAAATCTTTGCTCTGGTAAAAGTATTACTTTTCATTATCAATTAGTTTACTTAAGTAACACACTCCATATATTAAACAAGTGAAATCTTTCTTTACTATAAATAAGAGGATTGGCTGTTTTAAATAAAAGAGTTAGGTTTCATAAATAAATATTTATTGAACATAATTTCTCAAACATAAAAAATAAAAAAATGGTTTACAAAAAATCATACTTGTTTCATAATAATAACACCATAACATTTATAAACTCCATAAAAATCAATCTTGATTCATAGAAATTAATTGTAGAAGCATCCAATATGTCTTCTAACAATTTAGTTACTTGCAGAACCTCCGATGTTGTTTCCATTTTCACTACACTTATAATTAATAATAATAAACTAGGTTTTTGAAGGTACACTTTAGCACAAGACAACTGATCTAATTGTAACCCAAATTCGATTTATTAGATGAAGATACCTACTATTATACAAATATGGATAAACTGGAGCTAGAAATGAAATACTATACCGGTTTCGGAAACGGGGAAGTACCGGCTCAACAACTTGAAACTACGCGCGCAGTGACTGCGTGTACCGTTATTTGCACAAGGGGGTAGGTCTTACAGCTCCATCTTTCGAACGTTTTGGTACTCTAAACAAAATATTTCGTAATTCATAAAGAGATATATTATTGGTTAATATAGCATTTTCAAGGCTAAATATTGATAAGTATTCAAAATTGGTAAAGAATACTTGGTAATATTATCAAAGTTTGATTTAGCAGCAATCGATATATTCTAATAATTACCAATCCCCATTAGCGAATAACAAAATAAGTAATATCAGGTAATGAGTAAATTTTAAGGGAATTATGGTACATAATTTAGTAAGTTTCAATTGAGGATATTAGAATCTACAAAATATTCGTCAAATAAGGATTTTACTTTTTATAAACAAATCAAATTGAGGAATCTGGAAATTATGAATACAAATTATTTTATGTAAATAATGCCGAATATTGACAACAAAATTATGTGTTTATTACCAATTACATCGTGTTTTTTTTCTCAGTGTGCGGTCTCTGACATAAAATAGCAGAATCAACTAAAGTTTTTCTTTTACTTCTTGCTAATATAGTAGAGAGGCGATAATCCGGATCAATTGATGCTAGGACTAGTCCGGATTAATAAGAAATACGGAATATCGCGTCTTACAATTTAGTGGATATGAAATTTAAAAAACGGTTAAAATAAATGAGTCGTTATTCTCGAAATCACAAAACAAATATATTATTTGAAATTTGAAATTCTCTTCTGCCCATTGCAATCCCAATTTGAAATATTCTATGGCGTTGATGTGCTTGATTTTCTTTGAGTTGGTATCGACTTCTTCATCACTGCTGGTCCCATCATCTAAAGCCTTATGCTCAAGATCGCCATCCTCTATGACTTTTTCAGCATCTTCAACCCATTGATTTAGTTCAACATGTGAATGAACCTCGCCATCAATTTGTGACAGCATGTTTGAAATGTCTTGATAATCATGACTTGTTTGTTGCATTTTTTCTGCAACAAGTTTAGGGGAATCAAATCATCTGGATCATAATGAGGTAAGTTGCCTGATAAAAGTTTATGCCAACACTTATCTAGGGAGTTCGTTGTCACTTTTTGCCATGAATTATGAAGTAAACAAACTGCATTGAAAATATTTATGCTCTTAATGCATTTGCCGATATCATCCCCGTCTTCGAGTATCGAAAGAATATGTGCAAAAAGGCCTTTTCGGTAATTCAGAGTTTTGCGGTAGAAACTTTGTGAAAATTTATCCGTCTTCACTAATCAATTCCTCCTCAGAGCGGTGACTCGGAGCATTGTCAATTAACAATAAGTCATTTTCAGGAAGCCTTTGATTTTTCAAAAATGATTTCACTTGCCTGTTAAAGGAATCTTGAAACCAAGTTTTAAAATTGCCAGTTTCCACTGGGGACGTATTCCAGAGGTAGAGTTTTGTTCTTAAATGCTCTTGGATTTTGCTTCCCCAATGACAAAGGGTCGAAGTTTATGACTACCATCGCTGTTTGTGCAAGCTAGAAACGTGATTCGTCCTTTGCTTGATTATCTACCGGGTGCCGTTGCTTCGCTGCTGTGAACTAAGGTTTTATCAGGCAATAACTTCCAAAAAAGACCGGACTCGTCAGCATTATAAATTTGCCGGGGAAGGAGATCATGAGCTTCTGTTACTTGTCTTAGTTTAGCCAGAAAGGGGGCCACAGCTGTTTCATCATTTGATAATTTCTCTCCGCATATTTTAAGATGCCTGAGCCCATGCCTTTTTTTGAAATTGAGAAGCCATCCTCTGCTTGCAACAAACGTATCATGTCCATAAATATTCTGGAACAGTTGTCTAGCTTTTGCCGCTAGTATTTCAAACGAAACAGGAATATGTTTGCTTCGTTGTTTAGTAAACCAGGAATACAATTCTCTTTCCATCGCTGGATATTCTGCGTTCCGTAAAGTTTTACGAGAACCTGGCCCAGAATGACAAATTACAATAAATCTGAAACATTGATGGATATTTAGATTCAGCTTGTTTCGGAATAAACTATTCTTCCTCCTTATTTTATCTTCACTTTTTTATATCGGAAATAGTGGACGTTCCGACGCCGTACTGGAGAGCAAGCAATTTGGCACTAGTAAGATATCCGGATTATTGTTCTCCGGATTATCGAATCTCTACTGTATATCCAATAAGACAGTTTCAATTAGAAATATCAAATTTTATACAATGTTTTGAATGCAAATTGGAGAAAAAATTTTTGTTCACAATTATAGGGGAATAGAGAAACCTAATATTTGCTCAGTTTGGCAACATGAAAATTTTTTATGACCTGAGTGGACCAGCTCAATACGTTACAATCGAACAGCTCTAAGTTTCAGATGCGACAATTTTCAATGTAAATAAAGTGGTCTTTTCTTGTATAGTCTAACATCTCGCACAAAAAATGGAATTGAATCGTGAACATTTTCGTGCGTTATTTTTACAACTCTCGACGTGGATTAACTCAACAACAGTGCATCGATTAACTCAATTCAATTTTTGACGATAAAACTCCATCAAGGACCAGTGTTTATCGATGGTATGTTGAATTCAACCGAGGTTGTAGTTCACTCCAAGACGAATTTCGTGTAGGTCCTCCAAAATCAGCTTTTGCTTCGAAAACCATTGATGCTATGCGCTCGATATCCGAAAATTGCAGACGGTAGCACGCTAATTTACGTTAACAAGCGCGCAAAAACGATTCGGTTGATGAATCATGCTCTCAAGCATCTTTTTCTGATGCTTTTCTCAGCATGTGTTAAAACCGCAATGGAGAAACAACTCCCGGCAAACTTTATCCATGAATATGAATTCATAATTTCCATTATATTTTCTTGTACGGCCTTTATATTGCATTGAGATGAATACTTGGAAAGTTATATTAAGATTATTTTCAAGTGGGTTCCTTACTTGTGAGATATGCGCGAAGTTTTTAATATGGGGGAGGTTTCGCTTTCATTGAATTCTTTCATTGTAGTATTTTACACTACTGGCAAAAATGTAACGATCAGAAAATAAATCCAAATTTTTGTTCGACTTTCATCTTCGAGAGAAATGGTCGTACAAGAAATAATAAAGAATTGAAATTATATATTATATATTTTTGAGTCGAATTGATCCATGTAGCCAAATATATATTCTTTTGAACCTTTGGCTTACAAAACAAATGTTAGCTGGGGTTAGTGACGGGCCGTAATATAAAGCCTAGGAAAAAACCCTTGTAAAAAGAAACCCTGGCCCGCAAAAGTATTGTTGTGTGTACAAAATAAGCTTATAATATTTGAGGGACTTCTTTCTTCAAGAGAATTCAATGAGATTTTTATCGAACATTTCATAAGAGTTCCACTCAATCTTCCTTAGTTCTTTATCGCTAATGTTCATATCGAAGAACGTATTATACCAGATGGTTTACGTGACTTCAATCTTGGAATTCTATTTTGTGGAATGTATGAAATAATTGAAATAAATTAGAGAAGAATGATATTTGCTCCAAGAATTCAGAGCTGCAGTCTGTCTGCGATATGGGGAGGGACAATGTTAGACAAAACTGGTAACCAAGGAACCGGTAGATCTTACGGTGCTAGTAATTATTCTCATAGATGTATTTAATTGTGCATCGATTTTTTGTGTCTGTACATTATTAAACCAAACAGAGCAACAATATTCAGCTACAGAAAAGACTAAGGCTAAAGATGCTGTGCGAAGAGTGGAAGCATCAGCAGCCCAAGATGATCCAGCTAATTTCTGAAGAATATTAATCCTAGTTTTGAGTTTTAGGCTCAGATCAATCAAATTGAGAGATTAATCTTATTTTACTCCTGAGTATTTAGGATAGAAATGATGTTCGATAGGAGAATCATTGAAAGTTACAGCTAATTTCCTATATTTTTCATGATTATTCAGATAGAAACAAGATATCTCTGTTTTCTTGGGATTGGAACATATTTGACACTCAATATTATAATTCTTTAAAATTTCCAAATCAGATGACAATGTGTTTTCCAGGATATGGTAATTCGAATACTGGTAAGCAATAGCAATTTCATCAGCATAAACAAATTTCTGAGATGATGTCGTGGGTAAATCACACTTATTTGAAAAGTAAAGGATCTAGAACTGATTCTTGTGGAAGACTCTTTTTCAATGTTTTGAAATTGCTACTCTTATTGTCAACAAAACCACAAAACCTTCTATCAGATAACATATTTTCTAATAATATTACCATTTTCCCACACTTCAGATGGATATAGAGTTTGAAAATCAATCCATTTTTCCACACAGTGTCATATGCCGAAGATAAATCAATGAAATCAGCTCCTGTTTTCAACCTATTATTGAAGCCAGATGAAAATTGTAAGCCTGAAAACCCGATCTGAACATTTCTATTTTTCCTAAAGCCTCCTTGGAAGTATATTTTCCATAGAAGATTCAATTCTAAAAATAATAAACCTTTGTAATATCTTGAAAGGAACGCTCAATAAACTAATTGGTCGATAACTACTAGGATCACAAAGATTTTCTCTCATCTTTGATTACGATATCGATTTTGTGCGAGAAGGTTGTACATCGTTGTCTCCGTGTTCAGATGTTGAATTAACTGGATTCAGTTTTCGAATTAAACGTTGAATTTTGTGCCAGAAGTGAGATAGAATACTGTTGAATTTGAAGTATCTGGAGAAAATCCAAATCGTATAGTAATTGAATCAAAAATGAACGACTTTGATTTGAATTCGGTCGATTTCAAGTGTATATAAATATAAACACCTGTTCGACCAACCAACAAAAAATGGATTGTAACAAACGTGGAAAATCCGGTACGACACGAGTTCCCGTAGTCAGCTGTGATGGTTGTTCGAGGGGATTCTGTAAACAATGTGCTGGTTTAACAACATCGGAGATTTCGGTCATTGAACTGCGGGGAAAACGTGTTATGAAATTTTATTGTCAACATTGTTTGAAGGGGAATCTCTCTGAATTGTTTCACAAGATCATAGAGAGTAAAGATGAGATAATAGAAAGTAAAAGAGAAATAATCAGGCTACTAGAACGTGAGTTGGAAAAGCTCAAGAAGGAAATGGAGAAAGAACCTATAGCGGCTATGCCTCAGCCAACATCTTATGCAGAAGCTACAAAGACTAGAAACAAAACTGCTAAACATGAATCCACACCGAATATACCCTTTATAATATGCAAACCAAAACATAGACAGGACTGTGCTCGAACAAAAATGATATAGAAACCAAAATTGATGTTACTAAATTACGAGTGGGGATCAATACAATATTGAATAGAAAAGATGGATGTGTACTAATAAAATGTAATTCCACTCAGTCGACGGATAAAATGAAAGATGTATTAATCACAAAAATGGGGCAAAATTACGATATCAAAGAAACACAAATGCGAAGACCTAGTATATTTTTGTCGAATATAGAAAAGGATTTCCAGTCAGCTGACATTGTCGAAGCCATAAAAAATCAGAACCATTTTCTAAATGAGGCAGATGAGATTAAACTAGTCTCACTGAAAATGAATAAACACAAAACGTCACAATCTGGAATAATAGAATGTAACGGATCAGCATATAAAAGCTGCTTTCTGTGGGGTAAAATCTACTTGGGACTCCAGCGGTGCTCTGTTTGGGAGAACTTGAAAGTGACTAGGTGTTTCAAGTGCTACTCGTTCAACCATAAGATGAATGACTGCAAATACAGCGGACCTCCTGTGTGCTCCAAGTGCTCAGGACCACATGATTATAAAACTTGTAAGTCTGAAGACAATTGTTGCATTAATTGTATTCAAAGTAATACCAAATATAAAACCGATTTCGATGTATGTCATTCTGCGCTTGATACGGGGTGTCCCTGTATGAAATACAAATGAAAAGAGTTGAAGACAGGACAGACTATAACATTTTGAGCATATTTGATTAGTTATGGATAATTATATAAATGATTTTGATAGGAACGAAATAAGGTTGGAAAATAAATGTTTTTTAAGTGTTCAAGATGTGAATGATTTTATTAAATTAGAAAATGCCTTCAATGTTAGGATATTTCATGTTAATATTCGTAGCCTCAATAAAAACTTAGATTCCTGAAGATTGTTTTGAGCCAAATAGAGCTTTCTTACGATTTTATCGTCCTGACAGAGACCTGGAAAATTCAGGATATATCGTTGTTTGAAATTCCGGGGTATAGTTTGAAATATAATTATGGTAGTGTGAATCAAAATGATGGGGTAGCTATCTATATAAGAGATAATATAAATTTTGTTCATCATGTTGTAACTGTTGATTTGCTGAGTGTGATTCAGATCGAGGCTTATTACGAGGGTTGTTCTATGAGCCTGGTTGCGGTCTATAGACCACATGATATATTGAAGGATGCATTCAACAGATGTCTTCAAGAGTTTCTCACTAGAAATGGACAAAACAAAAATATTAATATAATAATAGGTGATGCAAATTTCGACTTGTTGTCTGATAATGATTTGGATGAAGAATATCATAATATCTTGACTGAGTATGGTTATACATCACTAATAAACACAGTAACAAGACCAGAGAGCGGAACATGTCTTGATCATATTTTCATCAAAACTGAAATGCCGAGGAAGACTACCAGGCATCAGTTTTTCACTATGATCTAACTGACCACTACCCAGTAATGCTATTCATAAGAAATTCATTGCAGAGATCAAAAGATTACAGAAAATCAAGGAGCTTCATAAATTATCCCAAGCTCAATACCGCATTGGCTAGTCAAGATTGGCGTTTGGTACTGAGGAACAAGACCCGAATGTCTCCACTGAATCGTTCATGGAAATTTTGAAATTTCATATTTCAGAAAATACATACGAAAAGGTCGAGAAAAAAAGACATAAAACGCAAAGAATGGATAACATCGGGTATTGTCAGGGCTATCAATGAAAAAATAAACTTTACAGGCAGATTAGGGCCAGTCCTCGGAATCAGACACTAATAAATAGATATAGAATCTATAAGAACCTCCTTGAAAAACTAATAACGAATGCAAAAAAATTATTATGGAAGCAAATTGAAGAAATATGAGAGAGACCCAAGAAAATTGTGGAGTTTCCTAAGTGATAAACAAAAGATCAATATAGAACCTGGGCCCATAGTTCATAATAACGTTCTGCTTGAGAAAGATCAGGACATAGCGGAAACTTTTAATACATACTTTTCGAGTGTTGGTCCTGCTCTGGCCGGTGAAATTGATCGAAACGGCGTCAGTGTGGTGGATGACAGAAACATCAATGAATTAACTCTGGAACCAACAGATGAGGCTGAGATGCTGAAAATTGTAAAATCCCTGAAATCAGATAAAGCTCCAGGATTGGATGGTATAACGACGAATACGCTGAAGAACATTGCCTCAAATATCCTGGTTCCTCTCTGTCATGTGGTCAACTCGTCAATGGAGTTTGGTATCTTTCCCGACGTTCTCAAAGAAAGCTTGGTCAAGCCGGTATACAAATCGGGAGATAAGAAGGATGTAACCAATTATCGACCAATTTCCCTCACGTCAAATTTGTCAAAAATACTTGAGAAAATCATTCATAAAAGAACATCTGAATTTTTGGAAGGCTGTCAAATTTTGAAAGAAGGCCAATTCGGTTTTCGTAAGGGAAAATCAACACAGGATGCTGTAGCGCAACTAACGGCCAATATATATCGCTCCCTTGACACTGCTAAACCATGCCTATGCCTATTTATCGATTTAAAAAAAGCTTTCGATACCGTAAATCACGAAAAATTGTTAGAAACACTGGAAGGGTATGGAGTTAGACATCGAGCTTTGAAATGGTTTGGGAGCTACTTGTCCGGCAGAAGCCAACGTGTCCAGGTACGAGATCATCTTAGCGCCTCTTCCCCCATCCAATGTGGAGTGCCTCAGGGAACGATCTTGGGACCACTATTGTTTATAGCATATCTCAATTCAATTTTCACAATCAATATTGAGGGCGAATTGACTGCTTTTGCCGATGATGCGGCCATTTTTTACCATGCTGATACCTGGGAGATGCTGAAAGAACTGGTTGAGAGAGATTTCGTTGAAGTGGTTAACTTTTTCAGTTCCAAACTCTTGACCATAAACTATGAAAAAACATGTTTTATGCTTTTCTCTGCGACATCTGTCAGGTTGCCTTCTTTCAGGTCGCTATCGTATCGCTCGAGAACAGGAGAGTCGTATGAAATAAAAATTGTTGATAAGTTCAAATATTTGGGAATATACCTGGACAAACATCTGAGGTGGAACTATCACATAGAACATTTGGCCAAAAATTGCGTATACTGATACCGCGTTTCAGAAAGTTGAGAGATTTTTGCAATTTGGGGCTCTGAGGAGAATCTACTTTGTTTTGGCACAGACGCACCTGAATTATGGAATATTGTCCTGGGGTGGATTGGCGAAGGGTTGCCTGAGGAAACTTGAGATAGCACAGAAGTGGTTACTGAAGATAATATTCAGAAGACCATTTCGTTTTCCATCCGAGAGATTGTATGCGGAGAGCGGAATTATGGACCCGCGAAAACTTTTTTCCTTTCGCTATCCATACATCAGAAGAAACATTTGGTGTCTGCGGTATTTAATGATCATTTATATGATACAAGAAATAGAGGAGCGTGGATAACTCATTCGTGGACGAACAGGACAATAGGTCAAAGATCTCATGCCTATCTAGTTCCGTTCATATTTAATAAAATACCGCCTGAAATTAAAAATGTTGTAATGAACGTCTTCAAGAGAAAAATTAAAGAGTGGCTTGTCTCGCTGCCGACATAGAAAATTTGCCAAATGATAGACTTGAAGAATTCTTATATCCATACTTAAAGACGAAAAAATTAACCATGGCTCATAACAAATGACATTCTATCATTAGTTTTTTTTTCTTGTGTACCTTTGTAAATACAGTATGAACTTTTGTTTATTTCATAATGATTCATGAATTTTTCCTCACAAGACAATTTCATGAAATTGTCTTCGAAAAGAATTATCTGGGATGTTTTTTCAACAGTATATTTATGCATAGAATGAATTGAAATGTGTGGAAATTGTTCTTTTTTTCTTTGTTTTTGTGACAATATAGGATGTAACTACTGGTCGAATAAACGTCATAATTATTATTATTATTATTATTATTATTTCAAAATACCTATTACTTTATTTTTGTTTCACTCGATCGATGTTTTGAAAAAACCTAAGGATCACATTGTTTACTCTGGAAAGCTCATAATCTTCAACAAAGTGAGCAAAAAAAAATATGGACCTCTTCCACATTTCTGTATGTGTGTGTTAAAATTCTTATCCGAAATCAAGGCATTTGGAGCTAAAATTTCTTTTTTTTTTATTTTTTATATGACCATTTCTCTCGAAATAATGGCATGTTGAAACTTGTCCAAGCTTTGGAGTGTATTTTTTATCCTTATATTTTTTCCGGTAGTTTATTTCATTTGATTTCGCGTTTTACGGTCGAATGGTCCTATCGATCAAATATCAACTTTTTGTTATTTCGTGGTTCATGAACTCATTTCACGTTGTTGAAGGATAAATTTCAGCAACAAATAACCGAAGGGAGCTGCTAGAGACAATCTCATTGGAATTCAACGAATCGTAAAAGTGGTGCCATATTGGAATACGCATTGTGTCGCAGACAGTAGCGTCGCATTCATATAAATGGTTTTCGTTAGACTTATTATTTCAATTTCGTCATAAAAATTATAAAAATAACGATATATCAATTATAATGGACGACACTGTAGTTTGGTAAAAGCCAAGAAGCAGTAGATTCTCCAATCTGTATGAATTTTTTGGGGTTCCGATTTGTAACCTTCAGAATCATCAAACAGCCGAAGCACACAATAAAGATGTAGTGCCATGAAGAGGAAATGCATAAAAAAAATCATACCTACCTATCTCATAAATTTTGTAAAAGTACGTCACAGTTTGAAGTCAATGAAGGTTTTATGTTACCAGCCACCTAC
>JARTUT010002050.1:0-15521 GCA_030674115.1 Micraspis discolor | reverse complement strand
TTGCGTCGATCCTTACTTCAAAGAATATCACGAGAAGAGTATATAGGACAATTTATTTTTTGATACAAACTTATTAAGAATAAGTTTTGAATACTGAAATGTACGGAGTTTTTGTTTTAGTTTTGAAATAATAATTATTGTTTTATTTTGTGTTCAATAAATTGTTAAAAACATATTATTTGCATTGTTTTCATACCAACTCATATATGCGCCAAGTGGGCTATGTAAAGAAAAACTACAAATAACCCGACGGCTCATATATGAGTCAGCTCAAATTTGCATGGTGGTCTCTGTGGACGAAACATAAATATAGCCCTGGTAGCGAACGTGTTAAGGAACGAAGGTTGCTGGTTGCTTCAACCTTAAATTATCTACATAACCCAAAAACTTATTTCGATTCAGCAAATGAATACTGTGATGTATTTTTAAGGCCAGATTGCACAGAGATGAGAAACACATTGTGGATGTTGTTAAACCCAAAGAAAATTTTAATGTGGAATCTACACCTAATGTTGCTGTTTCTGCATATGATGATCTTCCTTCAGCTTCAGTGCCGCTAAAGAAACAGTTAGAAATGGCAGTGAAAAAGCAAATGCTAAATCAGAACAGCACATCAATAGAAACTGCACCTGACTTTGACACTTTAATAAAAATAGAAATGGCTCTTTACGAAAACGGGGGGTCTAGAGGAAAATATTTGAGTATGGCCTTCAACAATTTAATAAGTATTCCACCAACTAGTGTAGAGTCGGAGAGAGCTTTCTCTTCATCGGGTTACTTGTGTAATCATTTGCGATCAAGATTGAGTGATAAAAGTTTAGATACTTTACTATTTCTACGATCTCATTACAAGGCTCAACCAAAAATTTAATGGAGATTTTAATAATATTTTGATTAGATACCTCTTTATAACTCAATTTGATTTGGACTAAATTTAATTTAAGAATTTTTGTTATTTTGGTAATCAGAATATTATTTCATGATTAGTAAAACCATACTAAGAGTTAAGTTTAGTTTGTTATGTTTTCTGAGAATATTTGATTAGTTTTATGTTTTATGAGAGTTAATTACAAGTGTATTTTTGGGTTCGTTTTGTTTATGTTGAGACTGTTGTGTGATGTTTAAGTTTGATAAACATTTTATTTTTAGAACTGATTTCTAGTATGAATCCTACTTCCTAGTCAACTACATTTAATTAAAGTATTTGAACTAGTTACCTCAAGTTATTGTAAACGGAACATTAGTAAATTATTGCTAAGTACTAACTAAATGGGTGATTGCCAACACAAATAATAAACCTTGTGTCAATGAAAATTTTGTTTTATTTAGAAGATGAATTCATTTAGGTTAGGAACCTACTTACTATTCCTCCGTAAACTAACTTTATTATACTAAATTTGCTAACTTAGGTTAATCCCGGAAATATCGAAAATACCGGGATATCGGTATTGAATCTGGGGCCAATACCGAAAATACCGGTTTTGGTCAAATGATTCGGTATTGCGAACCCTAGCGAGTACAAGCTGGGGCACTACTGGGGAAGTAAGCTCGGAAAAAATTATGAATAGAACTGACAGTATATCTAGTAGGGTAAAGTACGTATAGTTGCCCCAGGCGGATAGATGCCCCGTTGTCGGCCATTTTGTATTGGAATGTTTGTATCTATTTTCGAGTGCGACGTTCCCATAGTTAGGTACACTAAACCTCAGTCACAGACAAGCAAGCGGATTGAGTAGATGTGTGCTGCGTAAAACAACGTCTAAAACGAAAACATTTGTACCGCGTGGTAAAAAGTTTGGTGTTTAACGTTTGAATTGTCTTTAAACTAATGGTAAGTACATTTTAATGTAGTTTACAGTTATAAATGAGTAAAATGGTCTTTATTATTTGATTATTATTATATTTGAAGCCGCTTAGGTAATAACATCTCTCAAAATGGGGGTAGGGCATCTATCCGGACAAAATCGGATACTTGCTTCATTAGGTAGTACGGATAGTCGCCTTTGAGGGATAGATGCCTTAATGATTTTAAATCCAGAACTGTTTAGGCTGTTTAGGTAACTAGATGACGAGATAAATGTTGCTTGTTTTTATGTTTTTTTTATATTGCTCAATATTGAGTGAGTTAGTAGGTATATTGTTTCAGATACGTAATGCCTCGTCGATATATAAGAATAGTTGGTGCGTCTCCGCGGGGTATCTGGTCAGAAGATGCGCTGATGCAGGCAGTAAATGCAATCGAAACTAAAGAGATGAGCGTGAATGCAGCCTCTAAAACCTTTGGAATTCCTTCCCGTACATGGAGGCGCCGAATCCAAAAGCAAGATTACCTTAAGCGCGGACTTGGAAAACATCCTGTTTTGGGTTATGATGTCGAAATAAAATTAGTTTTGCATGTTCAGAAGCTAGAGAAATCTGGATTTCCAAGTAACCGAACCGACATTAGAAAACTAGCCTATCAGTTGGCGGAAAAGTTACATATTAACCATACTTTTAATCGTTCTTCAGAAATGGCTGGAAAACAGTGGCTTCAAACATTTCTAGAGCGTCATTCAACTCTTAGTGTGAGGCAAGCAGAAGGTATGTCTCGTGCTCGAGCCTAGGATTCTGAAGGGAAGAAATCACCAATTTTTTAAATTATATGAGGAAACCCTAAACGAAAATGATCTGTTTGGAAAGCCAGGTCATATTTTTAATATGGATGAAACTGGAGTCTAGATGAACAATAAACCTGGAAAGGTAATAGCTACTAAAGGTAGCAAGTTGGTTCAGCATATAACATCTGGAGAAAAGGTGAAACCATTTCAATCATAACATGTAATAATGCGGAAGGAGTTTTTCTGCCACCTGTGTTGATAATGAAAGGAGTTCATCAGAAACCAGAATTTTTAGATGGTTTGCCACCTGGTTCCAATGTGTAGGGGAAGCCGGGGCAAATTGCAACACGGATAAGTTGCAACACACCTGATATCTTAACCAGAAGTAATGTTAATAGAGTCCTAGAAGTAAATGTTATTTCCATTTGAGTCGGCTACTAAACGGTAGAGGACGCACCTCGATATGTAAACATACGGAGCTGTATTGAAGCAAAACGTGTTCTGTCAATCTTTGCTGAAATATCGTGTGTGAGATTCTAGATCATCTGTCTTACTTTCAATTTGTTATCAACAGATTAAATTAGTGGTAAGTTGTAGTACACTTATATGGGTTTTGCTTGCATTAACGAGAATCACTGAGACTTAACATCGAACAATATTTTTTTGGTTTTAATTGAAATGCATGTTTCGGGGTAAATTGCATCAACGGATTAGGTATGTTGCAACGTCTGTTGCAACTTACCCCAGAACTTTCTCATTGTAACTGAAATATTTTCGACAGGTCATGAGGAATTACAAAAGGAAAACTGAAAGGGGCACAACCCCAGATGATGAAATGAAGCGTGCCGCCACTTTAGTATTAGAAAATGAAGGAAACCTGCAATTCTCTATTAGAAAAGTTGCGAATGATTTCAATATCCACTACTCTACTTTATCCAGATACATTATTAAAGTGAAGAAATTACGTAATCTTCGAGACACTTCAGAAATGCCAAAATCAGGGTATGCCAAAGCTAGACTAGTGTTTACGGAAGAGCAAGAAAGCATTTTGGTGACGTATATCAAACGAAGTAGTGACATTATGTTTGGACTTGACCTATCAGTGTGCGAAAGTTAGCATATCAGTGTGCAGTTTTGCATGAAATCAAGATTCCGTCATCATGGAATGAAAATCAACAAGCTGGAACAGAGTGGTTGAATCTTTTCTTAAAAGAAATTCTGAACTTTCGATTCGGCAACCAGAAGCCACGAGTCTTGCTCGAGCTACCAGCTTTAACCCAACAAATGTTAAGATGTTTTTTGAAAAATTGTCAGATGTTTTATCGCGTCATCCTTTTGAAGCTTTTTCCATTTGGAACATGGACGAGACGGGCGTCTCAACAGTACTTCGCCCAAGGAAAATTATAGCACAGAAAGGTATGAAACAAGTTGGAACAATCACTTCTGCAGAGCGAGGAGAAATGATCACGGTGGCGGTTGCTGTTAATGCTCAGGAAATTTCATACCACCAATGTTTATCTTCCCAAGAAAGCGCTTCCGGGACCATTTTATTCGAGATGGACCACAAGGGTGTATAGGTGAAGCCAATGGATCAGGTTGGATGCAAGAAAATACTTTCTTCATCTTCATTCAACATTTCATTAAGCATACCAAGCCAACAAAGGAAAAACCAGTGATTCTTCTATTGGACAACCACTCCTCTCACCTGAGTTGCAAAGTGCTGGACTTATGTAAAGAAAGCGGTGTAATCATGGTCTCATTTCCTCCTCATTGTTCACACAAGTTGCAACCGCTAGACTTAACAGTGTTCGGCCCATTCAAAAAGTGTTGTAGCTCAGGAGTCAGTGCGTGGTTAAAAAGCAACCCAGGAAAGACAATCACAATTTTTGATCTACCAGGGATCATTAAGCATGCATTTCTTAATGCTGTCAATCCCAAGAATATTGTCTCTGGCTTTAAAGCCGCTGGTATTTTTCCACTTAACCCCAATATATTTGTGGATTCGGACTTTGCGTCATCTTATGTAACCGATAGACCCGAACCTGGCGTCGCAGGAGAGTCACAACAGTCTAATGACTTCGCGACCTCTGGGTCGAATGCAATGGAAACCAGTGAAACAGTAGTGAGAGAACCAGAAGCTGTGACACCCAACACTTCTGCGACATTCAGTCCAGAATCTGTCAGACCTTTTCCGAAATCGGTGCCACGTTTAACAACAAATAATAGAGGAAGAAAGAGAAGAAAAACGGCTATCTTGACGGATACACCCGAGAAACGGGCATTGGAGGATGAGGAAAGGATTCGAAATGAGAAGAACAGAAACAAAATCGAGAAGGCTTCTGGATCAAACCAATCTATGAAGTCCAATGTGAAGAAAAGGCCTGAAGTGCGAAAACTCGTCAATGATTCCTCAGACGAAGAATCATTAGGAAAAAATCAAAAACAAAAGAAGGAAGAGAGTTTACAAGACAGTAGCAAATTCTGAATCATCGTCTGAAGACGACAATGTAGCATGTCTAGTTTGTGACGAATTATATGACAAAAATAATGTGACTGAAGACTGGTTGCAGTGCACGCAGTGTAAGATGTGGGCTCACGGAAAAATGTGCGAAAGATAATCCTTTTTATGTGTGCCTAAACTGCCTGTCCGAATGTTCAACAGAGTCAGACTGATGTGTTGCAACATAGCCCCAGTGCTGTTGCAAGTTGCCCCTGATGTGGGGTATGTTGCAACACAAAAACCTATATACAAAATTTCACATAATATCATTTCTTTTTCTCAGAATGAGCAAATTTTTTATCTCTATATGTCACAAGAATATAACTTTATGTTTTGAGTTTATTTATATTAATATAACTGAATATATTCGTTATGAAAGCCAAAATACGTTAATTATGTTGCTACTTGCCCCGGTCTCCCCTACATGAATAAAAAGTCCGCTTATATAAACTCAGAATTATTCATGAAGTGGCTGCTGGAACATTTCATTCCCCGTAAACCCAACGGTAAAGTGGTGTTACTACTTGATGGCCATGGCTCTCATTGTAACGACATTAATATGTTAGAAGCTGCAGCCTCTCACGACATAATTCTTTTAGGGCTTCCCAGCCATACTACTCACGGTTTAAAACCGTTAGATCGTTCCTTTTTTAAACCTTTTAAAACTTTTTTGCAACAGAAATGCGGCAGTGGATTGTTGCAAACAAGGAACGAAAAATAACACGATATCAAGCAGGAAAACTAATTGGAGCTGCGTGGACACGTGCAACTACTGCAGCTAATGCTCTTGCAGGTTTCAAAGCATGTGGACTTTTTCCTTACGACCCCAGTGCCATACCCGAACATTTCTACACGGTATCTGATGCTTCTCAGGGTTCTTCAGAAAATAATATTAATATTGCGATATCTGAGAATAATTCGAACGTAACTTTTGTTCCTGCTGAAAGCTCTACGCCAAAAAAAGATGCAATTGAAAAATCTGCAACTGCTCATGAAGTTTCTGTTATAGAATGCACGCCGTCTACCAGTCAACAAACGCCAGTAACCAAAAGTGACCCGGCGCAAAAGGATTTCCTTCCTTCTACATCCACAGGTGAACCACATTCAGTAGATATTAGCCCTACTCAACACCTTATGAACCTGTCTCCTATTCCCATTGTGTCAAAAACCCCAAACAAGAGAAAAACAAGTGGCACAGTTGTTGAATTCTGCTTCGGTGATTACAGATAAAAAGGAAAATTGCTGAAACATTAAAAAAGCAGAAGAAAAAGAAAAACAGAACAAAGTACAAAAACCTAATAAACCAAGAAAAGGGAAAAAACAAAACAGCACTGCAAGTAATTTCACCCAATTTAGAAGCATGTAAAAGAAAAAACGTGACACGAAAAAGATCAAACAAAAAAGAGGAAGGATTTTCCAGTCGTATCCCCATCAGAATCAGAGGAATCCATTGATTCCACTGAGCTATGTCAGACATCTGGCGATGAATTCAATAACGATTCTAGTGAAGAACTGTGTCGCGAGTGCATGGAACCATATGGCAGTACTGAATCAAAAGCCGATTGGATTAAATGTGTTTCGTGCACAAATGGCTTCATGAAACCTGCACCCTCTACGGTGATTTTCGTAACAAGTGTGGCCGTAAAAATATAATTGCTAAACGTTTCAGAAAATAACTACGATGAATTTTGTATCCACGCAATTTACAAAAAATGTTACGTATTGATCATTAACAGATGCATTATGTTTTATTTTCAGTTTTAGAAAGGATTGTTGTTATTTTCTTCAAATAAATATCTATAAACATTAAGTTCAATTTATTTCCACTGAGGGCGACTATCCTCCTGGTATGAGGCAGCTAACCTACCCTAAGAGGATAGATGGCATAAATAAGACCTACCAATATAGTGACCACTTGTCACCTATGATTCAGTTTAGCCACACTTAATTTTATGAAAAGTTAACCAAATAAGTACTCTAAACATGGGTAGGTACTAATAACTTGATTAATTGGCTTTCCGTTTCGAGTGTACGAATTTTTTTGCAAATGTATGGCAACTATCCGTACTTTACCCTACGCATTGCATTTAAAAAAAAATCCTTGAGTTCGTCTGATTTTTTATTTTAGTAATAAAAAGATGTGAGGTTCATTTCATTCTTTCAGATTCTACAGAGAATGTAATGGATTCGCTTCCATCGGATTTAAAGAATATCCTGGAAATATCGGGATTCTTGAATGTGGAGTCATTAGCGGATTTATCAGAGAGTGAAATTCAAATATTTGCTCAGGATGATTTACCTGATTTGATTGGAGAAGAAGATTACGAAAAATATTATGGTTGCTACAAAAAATAACAAAGAATTTCAAAATACTACCAGGATATAAAAAAATTTTGAAAAATCTATCTAGAAAAATTGCCGAAAAAAAAGAACTTGAGATGAAAAAATACAAGGTAACTTCGGAGGTAAAAACGAGAAGATCCACTGAAGACTCGACTGAAGATGGAGCAGAAAGTCCTCAAAAAAAATGTAAAAAAGAAGTTACTAAAAGAACCTATGAAAGGAGAAAAGCATGAGGCAATCGATTTGAATAATGAATCAAAAGCGCTGAGAAAAGAGCTTCTGAAAACATCCAAATCAATTATTGAAGATTTTTTCAGACAAGAATCATTAGACATAAATACGAAAAATGATATTCTCATTAAATTGAGAAATATAGAAATAACCGTAAAAATTGGACATTGTGAGGAGATTTATGCTTTGGTAAAATGTTTTATATGTTCTTCGAACATAAAAGTATTTTTCGAACAAAAAAAAAATTGCACTCCTCGGTGGTTAAGGGGCAACTTTTATAAACATCTGAGAGTCCATATGAGGCCTCAAAGCCTCGCTCAAAGTAGGAAAAATGAACCCCCTGAAAAAAAAACCGCCACCATATTGAATTTTTTTGAAAGAAAAAAACATAATCTCGGAGATAATATGGAGAATACAGCCTTAAATGCAGTAAACATCAGTGAAGATTCTAATGATGTCCAAGAAACTGGAAATTTTATCAAACCATGAAGTTCCACTGTTTCTGAGCAGCGGTATATTCAATTCGAAAATCGTGTTAAAAAATCCAGTAAAATAACCGTTCTTGAAAACTTACTGGTACACGAAGGTAACACCTCGGGTCGAGCCTCGGCTGTCACTAATGATATAGGATTAATAAAAAATGCCAAAAGTGATCAGTTTGA
This sequence comes from Micraspis discolor, assembly GCA_030674115.1. Classification (NCBI taxonomy): domain Eukaryota; kingdom Metazoa; phylum Arthropoda; class Insecta; order Coleoptera; family Coccinellidae; genus Micraspis; species Micraspis discolor. The sequence continues at coordinate 7,188 of JARTUT010002050.1, read as the reverse complement.
ACCTGGATTTGAACGGAAACCTCGAAGAAATTTGTTAAAGGTACCTGAAAATCAATCCTTCATAACTTCGTTTTTCGATTATATAAATGAAGCTGAAAGAATTATGGCAGAAAATTCTCATCTTAAAAAAATTCTTCACGAGAAATGCGATAAATTGCAAATTTTTGATAGTAGTAGAGAAAAACAAAAAAATCCAAATGATATAAAAAATGTAATGCACCTGATAGCTGAAACTGCATCAATAAACAAAAATTAAGCAAGTAGAGGTAACCGTTATGATAAATCGCTGAAGAAATTTTCAACCTATTTATTCATCATACCTTCCATATCAACCCTTCAAAGAGAACTTACTTCGAGAAGAAACTATGAAGAAGGTACTCCACGAATACATAAACTTAAAAAACATTTGGAAAAACGTAAACTTCTGAATATAATATGGCTTAGCGAGGATGGTACTCGAATTATCGGAAGAATTCAGTATTGCTTATCAACAAACACGAATGTGGAATTCGTTTCGTCATTGAAATCCAATGGATATCCTAATAATAAGGCTTTTCAGGTAGATATTGTTCTTCATTTAGCTTGTTAATTGTATCTTACATTTTTCTCATTTCAGGCAACTTCAATAGAAGAAATGCAGCGTCTATTTAGAGAAGAAAGTAAGGCAAACTATGCCTATGCAATGGTGGCACAACCTTTAGTAGAAAACAGTTCTTCGTTCTGTTATTCGGTTTTTGGCACGGATAACAAATTCAACGCTACTGATGTTCTCAAGAGATGGAAACCTACACTAAGCATGGCTAGCAATTCGGAAATAAAAATTCTCGGTATATCTCAAATGGACTTGGTTTTATGCTGAAATGAATCCAGAAGTTATTTGTGTTCAAGACACTTATCCTTAAAGGATAACTTATTAACTTTAATTTCCTACACGTGCATTGAAATCAATGCCCATGCCCTTGTATTACTAATAAAAAAATTTACAGCTGAGGAAAACTTGTCACCTGACATGTTTCTGCCTTGGCTGATGAGCAGTCAGCCCTGTGAACAATTGTTCAGAGCCACAAGGTCTATGACAAGTAACTTTTCTACCGTTGTGAACTACAGCATGTTAGAAATTTTACACAGATTGAACAAAATTCAATTCTTGCAGGATGTAAAGAATGATCTGAAGGACAGTTATTCCTTCCCTAGGAGTAATACATCCCATGGTGTTCATTTAACGGACTTTCAGGGAATGACGGATGTAGAATTAGAAGCCATCGTTTTGAGAGCTCAAAAAGAAGCTGTAGAGGAAGCTGAAAATGCGGAAATAGAGAATTGTTACGAAAAACCATTCATGATGTATATAAAAGAACTTCAAAATTTACAAGAAAATGACGGCTGTGAATTAGATTGTGATCATAATTATGAAACTGACTGTGATTTAAATATAATAGACTATAACGGAAATAGAGATGACTTATGTGATATCACTATGATTGATGACTTGGATGAAAAACTAAGTGATGACGGGGAAAAAAATGATCTGGAGGAATCTTTGGAACCTTTTAAAGGACAACCAAACTTGAAAGATTACTCTCATAATGAAATCAAAGAAAAAACAAAGAGTTCATTTTTAACAGTTGTTCTGGAAAATGGTTCAACAAAAACAGTGAAAAAAACGTCACTAAGTTGGTTGTTAGATAAGGACACCCCAAAATTAAGTTCTGATAGACTGCAGAGGTTCAAACCAAGAACAAACAGAAATTTCAATAGTACTTATTCTACAGTGAAAACTCAAGGAAAAATAACTAGGAAAAAAAATGCGGAATCTGAAGAAGTCAGAAATTATAATTGACGATTCTTCTGATGCATGCACGGAAAAAAATCTATTCTAAAACCAAGAATCATAATATTCTTGGAGTATTATAGTTGTTTCGAGTATATATTAGGTCGGAAAAAGTATAATGCGAAATTTTGTGTACTTGGAATGAATCTCTTATACTCAAAAAATATATTCTTCATTGAAGAATAAAATACTTCATCCTAGTAAATGATTTATTTATTCGGAATGGTTCAGTTTTATCCATCCGAATGTACTTATATGTTTGAAGTAACTATATGAAATCTTTGATTTGAAAATATAATACTGTTAATTCGAGAATTATAATAAACTCATTCCGTATGATATACCCAAGTATTTGGTTTCCTTATAGCAGTTATTTCAATTAAAAGCTATCTATACCGTTATAGATAATAATATGGAAATTCATTGATTTCAAAAATCTACCATAAAATTTTTCTGCAATCTGATGAAAAGTAGTCAACATCACATACTTCTTTCAGATTTCAACACAATTATTTCTGCGAATATTGAATTTATAATGCCGTAGGGAATTTTCAATCTCGCGTGACGTTTTCAAAATCTGGATTTCTTACGTAAACTCGTTGATTTGTTTTTGTAGAAAGAAAATTTGCTTAGGACTTTTATTTGAAACTTGTTCGGAGTAGTAATCAATATTGCTCAAGATATGCTCAAGATTAAGTCTTAAGCTTGGATAAATTGGAATACATGGACCAAAATAGTATTTTTTTTTGTTAAGAAATAAGAAAAAAACTGCGTAATATTTGCCGAGACCACCCCTCCCCTCTCTCAAGTGAGATGAGATTTGGCTCGATCCCATCCCACTTAAAAATTTCACGTAATTTATGGATGCTCCCTTGAACACTTGGAGCAACAATTGAATGATGTCAGTAAAATAAGTACCCCGACAGTGACACTCATTTGAACATACAGAAGTTGAAATCTCTAGGATTAAGTCAAATAGTAATAAATGTTGATGAAAAAATTAATTTCCTGAGTTCGAAGTCCGTACAGAATGGAACCAGGATTCTCCGAGTACAGGGCATGTATGCCTCAACACATGCACCATGGTAGGAAGATGGATTATAAACTATTAGTTTGTCGGAATCGTGAATGGTATTGATGTATACGTCTGATAAAACTGCATCATAATTTTTTTTTTTTCTGAAAAGTGTCATTAAAAATATTATTTTTTTATTATTCCGAAACTATTCGGCCGAGTTAATCGAACCTAGCCGGGATATTCATACCTTCAACTTATCCTGTAGATTTCAACTTTCTAGCTTTATCCGTTTGAGAGTTATCGTGCTGTCCTGAAAATTTCAACTCTCTAACTTTATCCGTTCGAGAGTTATCCTGCTCACGGGACGGACGTTAGGCCAGTTTACCGAATAAAGAACCTAGCCGAGATATTTATAGCTCCATGCTATCTTGAAAATTACAACTCTCTAGCTTTATCCGTTCGAGAGTTATCATGCTTACGGGACGGATGGACGGACAGAATTGATTTTGTCGACGGATTATTCATCAGTCAACAAATCGATTGATATCATTTGTGACCAAAAATTCGAAAGTTACAGAAATTTGGACAAATTGACGAACGTTCTGTTCAGTTGAACAAGAGTGCCAAAAACAGCAAATAAATCGAAAATATTCTATCTCAAAAGCAAATTGAATGAAAAAATTCTCAGTTCAGGAATTGTTGAATGGCATTCTTCCATTCTTGAGCATTTTCATAAGTATAGCTTTTTCACACATATTACTATTGCTATGGAGAAAAGATACAGGGAATATTACTTCAGTAGATATTAAAAAAAAACGTTCAAAGAAGAAGTAGATCACCCCTTGAAAACTACACTCATTTAATTGAAAGGAACTTCTTAGAGCATATTTATGCATAATTGATATGCAGCACTAAAATATTCTGAAAAATATTTTATTAAGTCTAAATTCCATAAGTTTAACAGATACTTATATCGAAGTTAGACCATAGAAATTGATGAGCAGTTGATAGCAAATCATTCCTACTTCATATTACATTTCCAAACATTTGATTACCGTGTTGGTAATCCTGCATAATACACATGTAACCTAAAAGAACAATTCTGACGCATGCCCAGTGCTGTGTCATTTACGATTTTGTTGCCAGATTGTGCTTACATCAGATCTTTATAATCCGTAGAATTTTGAATTAGTGGTTGCGTTCTGTAAATCGACTGTTACAGATATATTATGGTTCTTCAGATAAAAATTTTAATTGTTTGGCATAAAATGTACTTATTACACAATATTTATAATAATACATCGTAAGGTTTATAATTAAGTTACATAAAAGATAAAACATTGTCATAGTGGTTTGACGAATTTGAAATTTTCGAATGAAATTATGAGCACTACGATAATTTTCAAAATCAATTTATAGAGGTTTTTTCAGTTCGATAGTTTTTCGCAAGTAGTATTGCCAATTGTTTTTGGCGCTCTTGCTCACCTGAACACAGTGTTTCCTCAATAACTACTAGAATATCCATCCGATCAAGTTGATACTTGAAATATTGTTGAGGGAGGCTGAAACAAAACGGCTTTCAAAATTTCGTCATGCTAGAAAATTTTTGAAAAATTCCCAAGACAAATTTTTTGAGTTCTCAATATCTCTTAAGAAATTTTTCGGATTTCAATATCGTGAATATATTGAGGTGATCGAAATCTTACCTATCATGAAATTTCATTGTCGTAGCTTTTTTCCATCCAAAGATATGATCATTTTTTTCATTTACTCAAGAGAAAAGAGAAATGACATGGAGTTCCAATGATTTTCTCTGAGCGATGGCCATTACAGATCGATATTCGATTGACAAATGCCGGGCTCATTAATCAGTGTCAGCTGTCGTAAAATTAATCAAAATTTTTCATTATGTTGTAATCATAGATAGAGAATTCGATGTCGATGACGTTGTCAAAATTCAGAAAACCACTGACGTAAGTTTTTAGGACAAGGAAATTATAGCTACAAACAAAAATTTGGCAGAAATCGTCACACTGGAAAATTTTTGGAAAACTCCCCAATAAAAATTTTCTATACTCAATATCTCCCAAGACTTTATTCAGATTTCAATAAGAATCCGTGTATATATTGAGGTGATCGATATCTCATTCTCAAATTTCATTGTCGTAGCTTTTTTCCTTCTGAAGATATGATTTTTTTTATTTACTCAAGAGAAAAGTCGTTAATTCCCCATCATTGAAAGATGCCCGTCACAGATTGGTATTCGTTTGACAAATGCCGGGCTCATTAATCAGTCAGTTGGCGTAATATTCATCAAAAAATTTCGCAGAAGTTGTCACTCTAGAAAATTTAAAAAAAAGTTCTCAAAACAATTATGAGTAGTAATTTTTAATTCGAGATATAGGTTTGTTCATTCATTAGGCGTTCATATTTGCATCATATTGTTCCATAGTACGGGAAAAGACTATTTTCACTCAAGCAAAAAGAGATTCAATTTTCAAGCCAGCGTATCAAAGTGTATAATTTGATACCTCAGCAGATCATAACGGTCAAAGAAGTTGCGGGATATTAACTTCAGATGTCAAGGACAAATTCTATGACATTCTTGAAATAAACGAAAAATATTTCTATCCGGCAACGCTGCTGGCAATTTGACGGAACGTCTGAAACGCTCTCAAGGTTACATGTGTATTGTGCAGGTTTACCAAGTGTTACATTAAGCGATACATTCAAAATTCTTTACTTTCGATATTTAGGCAAAACGTATATTCTATACTCTATGCACCTGACGCATGCCCCATACGACTGCGATCAGAATCATCGTGATCCAAGTATATGAATTATTTCATCTACTAATTCCAAGTATATGAAATTTTCCCACCACTAATCTGAAGTATATTATTCTACAATATACTAAACAGCGCCCTCTCGGCAGTTTTCCAAAGGGAAGAAACTACTGATTTATTCATAACGCGTCTGTTGAGAAGCAAGTTCGAAAGTTTTTATCCTATCTTTGTGAATTGTGTTGTGAATTATCATGAATATGGAAGATTTGTTGAAAGATTGGGGATGTTCCGAGAGTGTGATAAGGATATTTCAAGGTAAGCTCCACCAATTAATTACATTGATGTACATATCGTGAAATTAAAAAAAAACTGATTTTTGCTCTAAAAGCAATAAATCACAATTTCATTCAATATTTTTGTTCAATTACAAGCATCACATATTCTTGGTCCTCTCCTTCGCTATATCACTAACACGAATAATGTTTTAAAAAGTAGAAATTTGATTGAGATTAAAACTTTTCAGAACAAGAAATTTCCTTAGAGCTCCTACAGAATCTTAACGATCAAGAGCTCAAAGAGCTTATACCTACTCTGGGAATGCGGAAACTGATTTCCATGAAAATTAAAAAGATGAATTCGGAAGTAAGTGATACATATACATATATTATATGCTTCGCGTCCGGAAAAATGTGGGATATCTCTCGGATTCAGATGAAACTTTAAAAAATAAGATGACAATATCCCAAAATTTTTTTTCCTAGCGGCCCTCCTTACGGAGATACGGCCTCCTAAATGGCGCCACTGGAAATCAATTTTTCTTGAATAACTTTCAAACTACTTAATATAATTTATTGAAAATTAAAAACGATAAGTAGTACCTAGTAAGGACCTCTTAAAATAATGCCCTTAAAACACAATTAGCTTGTTTAGTTTATCAGGGGCGGACTAGGTTGTACATTTTTTGCTTACATTTCTAACACTCTGTATGATAAGGAGTTAAAAAAAAGTTTGAATACTTAGAACATTAAGCTAAAGAAAAAGTACTCTTGTTCATTGTCGATAACATCAACTGTTTTCGAGAAAAATAAATAACCTAAACTAAAACATTTCTGTTCCTTGAATGTTTTTCGTATCACACTTTGCTGCAGACAAAAAACTTTGAAATCATGGTTTCTATTTAATAAAATTTAGAAAGCACTGACGTGAGGTCAGATTGCTTTGGCGCTCTTGTTGAGCTACCTGCGATTAAATATTCAAACCATAATAAATCTATAAGCAGTCTGATCAGGTGAACAATAGTCTTTTTCCGTACAATGGGACAATGTGATGCAAATATGAACGCCTAATGAACCTACCTAATGAACAAACCTATATCTCAATTCAAAGATAACTAGTAATAATTTCCCCAAGTTTTGTCCGCTGCTTCTCCTAAAAACTTACGTCAGTGCATTTCTGAATCTCGACAACGTCATCGACATCGAATTCTCTCTGTGAAAAATTTTTTTGATTAATATTACGCCAACTGACACTGATAGAGGACTCCGGAATACGTC
>JARTUT010002485.1:0-15579 GCA_030674115.1 Micraspis discolor | reverse complement strand
CTTTTACAGAAACCTTCTTCTAAGGAGTTGAGGCATTTATTAGACATATTTTCGGAAAATCTTGCTGCACTCAATGTTTTGAAATTCGATACGGATTCATGGGATTTCGTAATGTTCAATATTTTGTTACAAAAATTAGACGCTAAAACTAGAACAGAATTTGAGCTTGAGCATAGCACAATGGATATGCCTACATATAAAACTCTCACAACATTTCTTACTAATCATTGTAAGGCTTTGGAATCTGTACAATGCATGATACCATCGACATCATCATTTATTTCGAAACATAAAGGTACAACCCCTCAAGTTACCACTTCGGATAGAAATACAGGTCCTCTCTTCAAGAAGTCTTCAACAACTTCAGCCTATTTAACGTCTTCTGTCGATCAACAAAAATGTATAGTTTGCTCAGCTCCACACGCTTTACATAGGTGCCACATCTTTCTGGCCAAAACTCCATCTGACAGATTTGCTTTGTGTGAAACGTAATAACCTTTGTGTTAATTGCTTGCGTGGGTCACATCATGTAGGAAATTGTCCATCATCAATTACTTGTAAAATATGTGGGTATCAGCATCATACAACTCTACTCGTAAATATTCGTAAACCTGATGTATCTAAGAAAACTGATTTCGTGGCAACCACTTCGGGTTCAACAGGGACAGTCGAAGATGATTTGTCAACAACAATGGCCCTGAATACAGCGAACGCACCATTTCCTAACTCTGGTCCCAAAGACACCGTTGCACTGCAATGCAGCACTTCAGATTTCGCTATGATGCAATCAACTGTCCTGCTCTCAACTGCCGAAGTTGATATTAGGGATGGTAGAGGAACTTCCAGAAGGTCCGCGTTCTTCTTGATACCGCTAGCATGGCAAATTTCATAAGCGAACGTTGTTTTAATCGTTTGGGGTTGAAAAGACGTCGTTGATCCCTTCCTATAGAAGGACTGAATAATCAAACTTCTTGGTCAACTAAAGGTATCACTCAATGTTTAATAAAACCATGCAGTAAAGATGGTCCCACTTTCTCATTTAAATCTATTATTCTCACAGAACTCTGTTCAAATCAGCCAAAAATACAGTTTAATACCCATGATTGGTCTCACATAAAAGATCTAACACTGGCGGACAGAAGATTTTCGACACCTGGCCCAATAGATATGCTAATTGGAGCTGAGTTGGTGCCTTTTATATTGAGTTCTGGGCGTATCTTTGGCAGACAAGGTACTCCAGCAGCGCTTGAAACAGTTTTTGGATGGGTTTACAAGGAAAGATTGAATGTTCACCAGTTTACACTTCACTTCTGAATTGTCACGTGGCCCTTGAACCTCAGGTCGATTTTACACACAAAATTTTGGGAGTTAGATCAGGTTACTAAAACTAATCAATACTATCTCTTGATGATCAAAAATGTGAGAATATATATAAAAACTCGGTTCATCGAGAAATTTCCGGAAGATTCGTTGTTTCCCTTCCGTTTAAGCATACAAACCCAGACTTTGGAGATTCATATTCACAGGCCCTTCGGCGATTCATTTCTTTAGAGACTCGGCTCAATAAAAACCTTCAGTTATATACAGCATATTCTGAATTTATGAAAGAATACATCCAACTCCAATATATTTCTGAGGTTAGCATTTCTGATTACAAGTCTTTAACAGCCTTTTATTTACCTCATCATTGCGTTATGAAACCAGACAGTACATCTACTAAGCTTCGAGTAGTGTTTGAGGCAAGTGCCAAGAGCTCGCGGGGTATAAGCTTGAATGATACACTTTTCTCAGGTCCAAAGCTTCATCAGACTTGTTTGTAATTTTATTAAAATTTCGCATTCATAAAGTGGCCTTTATTTGTGATATCAAACAAATGAACTGTCAGATACTTATACAACCTGAACAAAGAAGATTTCGAACAGCGAAACAGCGAAATACCCTCTTATCTTATGGACTTACCCAGCTTGTGGTGTCGTAATCCTTGAGAGCGCTCTCACCATACACTGCTAAAATCCACATCCAATTCGTTGAGCGATTAACGAAAAGAAAATTATTTCTCGAAAATTTGTAATGGTTAAGCCGTCGATAGCTGTATATGTGTACGTGCGTACTCAAAATCTCGAAGCATACTACTTGCTCCTCGCCGTGCGTATCGAAACACCTGTTCGGTCCACAAAAAAAAAAAAAAAAGAAAAGCATTTCGCATGTGTACAAATAATAAACCTGAAATTTAAACTGAAGAATAAATGAAAATAAGGGAGTAACCCAGTTCACAACAATGAGGAAACCCTAAACGAAAATGATCTGTTTGGAAAGCCAGGTCATATTTTCAATATGGATGAAACTGGAGTCCAGATGAACAATAAACCTGAAAGGTAATAGCTACTAAAGGTAGCAAGTTGGTTCAGCATATAACATCTGGAGAAAAAGGTGAAACCATTTCAATCATAACATGTAATAATGCGGAAGGAGTTTTTCTGCCACCTGTGTTGATAATGAAAGGAATTCATCAGAAACCAGAATTTTTAGATGGTTTGCCACCTGGTTCCAATGTGTACATGAATAAAAAGTCCGCTTATATAAACTCAGAATTATTCATGAAGTGGCTGCTGGAACATTTCATTCCCCGTAAACCCAAAGGTAAAGTGGTGTTACTACTTGATGGCCATAGCTCTCATTGTAACGACATTAATATGTTAGAAGCTGCAGCCTCTCACGACATAATTCTTTTAGGGCTTCCCAGCCATACTACTCACGATTTACAACTGTTAGATCGTTCCTTTTAAACCTTTTTAAAACTTTTTGCAACAGAAATGCGGCAGTGGACACAAGGAACGAAAAATAACACGATATCAAGCAGGAAAACTAATTGGAGCTGCGTGGACACGTGCAACTACTGCAGCTAATGCTCTTGCAGGTTTCAAAGCATGTGGACTTTTTCCTTACGACCCCAGTATCCATACCCGAACATTTCTACACGGTATCTGATGCTTCTCAGGGTTCTTCAGAAAATAATATAATTATTGCGATATCTGAGAATAATTCGAACGTAACTTTTGTTCCTGCTGAAAGCTCTACGCCAGAAAAAGTTAACGCAGCACCGAGTACTCACTTCTCAGGAAATTTTTTGAAAAATTTGAATAAAACTGAAAAAAAAATAATGTATCAAATATCGCTAAAGTAAAAATTATAGAACATTCAATTATAAATGAGACAGTGCAAGTAGAAAAGGATTATCTAAGCGAGGATCAATGTTTATATTGTGGAAACGGGCGCCTAGACACAACGGTGGTCGATTGGATTGCTTGCGAAACTTGCCAGCGGTGGATACATATGACTTGTGACCCATCTTACGGGGATAAAACTTATAGCGGTTCATTCTTTTGTGATAACTGCTCAGGCGATGAACAATTGGATAAAGATAAATGTTATGTATTGCGGTGAAGGTGATTTAAACCACACAGTGGCATGGGTAGCATGCGATAGATGTAACGGATGGATTCATCAAACATGTGATAGCAATAAAAAATCAATCATTTAGTGCATTGTTTCTTAACCTGTGGTCCACGGACCCTTGGGGGTCCGCGACTATAGGTATGGGGGTCCGTAGTCTCATCTATGGACCATTTAATAATAACAAATAAATGTAACTAAAAGTCTCTCGTAATCGCTACGCTTTTAGCATGGCGAACGTGCGCCAGCGACGGTGTCCGAGACTGAAGTGAAGTCCGAAATGTGCGTGCAGGCTATAACTCTCCCCGCACCGCCCGCGCCCGACACTAGCGCCGAGTAATCATTTGTGTTGTGTGCTTGCGCCTGCATTGTTTTGTTTTGTGTTGTGTTGCGTTGGAGACGTTACGTTACGTTTTTAAAGTGATTGTGACTATTTGTGACAATGAAACGCTGGTTAAAATCAAATGATTCCGCTTCAGAATACAGAATTCCAGACGAAGCAAATGAAAAATCTTCGACTTCAAAGGTTAAACGTCGTAAGTTTTGCAACGAATACTTAGCTTTCGGTTTCACAAGTACCAATTTAGACGGCGAAGAAAGACCTCAGTGCGTCATATGCTGCGAAGTTTTGTCGAATGAGTCAATGAAACCGGCCAAACCTCCGACGTCATTTAGAAACAAAACACCAAGATCTTCGTGAGAAATCTAAATCCTTTTTCCAAATTAAAGCTTCGGAATTAGAGCGAAGCAAAAACAATGATGAAGACTGCTACTGGGACCAATAACGAAAATGCTGTATTAGCGTCTTACCAAGTATCCTTGTTAGTTGCAAAAAGTGGTAAGCCCTCACACCATCGCCGAAGAATTAATATTACCGTGCGCTAAAATTATGGTTTCTGCTATGTTGGGAGACAAAGCTTCAAGGAATTGGACATAATATCGTTATCAAACAGTACAGTGAAGAGTAGAATTGATGAAATGTCAGAAATGTTAAAGAGCAGTTGATTTTGAACGTTAAAGCGAGCACATTTTATGCTTTGCAATTAGATGAGAGCACAGATATTAGCAATGATGCAAACTTGCTTGCATATGTTCGTTACGAACACAACGACGGAATAAATGAGGATTTATTATTCTGTATGCCTCTGCCTTCGCATACTACAGGTGAAGCTATTTTGAAGTATTGAACAAATTTATGTCCACTCATGAAATACCGTGGGATAAATGTGTGGCGGTTAGTACCGATGGTGCTCGAGCTATGACCGGTACACGAATAGGACTTCAGGCGCGCGTAAAGAAGATGAATCCATCTATTGTCTGGCATCATTGCTGCATTCATAGAGAGGCATTAGCTGCTAAAAATATGCCAGAAAAATTAAAAACAGTGTTAGATGACATAGTGCAGGTAGTGAATTTTATTAAAGCGAGGCCTCTAAATTCCCGTATTTTCGGAATGATTTGTGAAGAAATGGGAAGCATTCACAAGCAGTTGTTATTGCATGCTGAAGTACGTTGGTTATCTCGTGGCAAAGTTGTGTCACGTGTTTTTGAGCTGAGAGATGAGATAAGAATATTCTTTTGAAAAATTCTGTAGGCGGAGCTAATAAACATGCTGATAAATTTAATGACTTTGGATGGCTCTCAATGGCAGCATATTTAGCTGATATCTTTAATGCCCTTAACGAGCTGAACTTGGGTCTGCAAGGAGAGATAACAACATCTTCCAAGTTGAAGATAAAATAGAAACGATGCTAAAAAGATTGACCTTTGGACTAATCGTACAATTAAAGAAAACTATAATCACTTTCCTACACTGGCAGCGTTTTGGAATCCTCTGGTGAAGCAACGTTGTCAACACAAGTACAAGACGAAATGATTAAACACCTCCGCGCGTTGAGGTCTTCGTTTCGGAATTATTTTCCAGTACCCGACAAAAATAAAACTTGGATAGTAGACCCTTTCAACACAGACGTTACTGATATCATTGGCTTGACAACGGTACAGGAAAATCAATTAATCGAAATATCCTGTGATTCAGCTTTGAAACGAACTTTCAAAATTCTCTTTGTCAAGTTTTTGGTTGAATGTAAAAAGATTATAAGGAAATATCAGAAGAAGCACTGAAACATTTGCTGCTTTTCTCAACCACATACCTCTGTGAAAAGGCATTCTCTGCTCTGGTATATACTAAAAATAAATACAGAAACAGATTGCATGTGGAATCCGATTTGAGATTACAACTTAATAGCAACATCAACCCAAACATCACTAACTTAGTTGCAAAAAAGCAGCACCAACCTTCACACTAACGTTTTTATAACTAAGTACTTTTCTTAATATATATATAGTAGATACTAAAATAAATGTTCAGAAAATTATTAATGTTTTTTTATTATTAAGGGTCCTTGAAATTGTGCTTGATTGCCCAGGGTCCGTGAACTGTAAAAGGTTAAGCGCTGATTTAGTGGAAATTTTTATTGCTCAAAATGTTCGCACTTTTTTAATCTGAGGTCAATATGTGAAATAGCTTTGAGAAAATTGAACAATGAGAGCGTAAATAGAAGAAAAATTGAATTAAATTCTAGACACCAAAGAGAATCTCCTTATGGTTCGAAGAACGAAGAAAGAGACTGACTGCATCGAATTTCGGCAAAATTTGTAAATTAAGAAATGCAACATCCAAAATAAAATTAACAGAATCATTGTTATCAAAAAAAAATTCACGAATGAAGCAATCGAATATGGAATTAAATGCGAAAAAGTAGAGCTCCAACTGTTTTTGAGCGAAGAACAATATAATTACAGAGAAAGTGGTCTTGTTATACATAAATATCATTCTTTTCTAGCAGACTCGCCAGATGGTCTTTTAAATGAGGATGGAATTATTGAAATTAAATGTCCCTTTAAAGCTCGTGATTGCGAAAAGAAAGAAACTGTAGAAAAATTAGAATATATTGATAACATCGGCAATCTGAAGTTGAATTCAATTATTATTACCAAATTCAAGGTTTGTTGGAAGTAACTGATAGAAAATGGTGTTACTTTGTGGTGTACACATCAAAGGTATACAGATAAAAAAATTCCTTTGCAACCTTTTTCGTAGCGAATATGTTGCCAAAGCTGAAGGAATTCTTTTTTCTTTTATTATCTTCCTGCATTTCTGAATATAGAAAATATTGATTACTCACAGTGGAGACCAACTCATGATTTGACATTTTGCCTAATGGATTAATAAATGATATAAATTATTATAAGAAGAGCGAAAGGGACTATCATGTGGCAACATTCAGTGATTTAGATTGTTTCAATACAATTTATATTTCCGGTTTTGTGTCCCTTGATGACAAAACGTGGATCACAAATTTTGTGATTGATGTAGCTTTAAATTTAATCAATATTGAAGGTAATTTTCAAATAATTCCAGTAGAGATCGCTAAAACCATTTTCGAACCATACGCGCTAACAGAAGCGTTTGTGGAAAAAATCAATATAGAGAAAAAATTTATCGCCTTACCATTAATAGTCAATGGAAATAAATCATTTCTGTTTAGCAATTGTAGATTTCGATAAATCCACTTTTTCTTTCATAGACCCATATAATTCAGACATCAGAAAAACCAATATATATTTGAATAAATTTGGTCAATTCATCACTTTTTATAAAAACGTTCATAAAGAGAAGCCCCTTAATAAAAAATTATCCGTTTTAATTCATAATCACATGAAACAAAAAGACAGTTACAACTGTGGTGTCCATTGTATTAAATTTTTTGACTGCCTAATAAATTACCTGGATATGACAAAAACTATAAACATGAAAATATATAGAAATGAAATTAAGAAATTGTTTCTTAGTAGATCTGATGATGTGAGTGTTTTGTGCTTAATTTGCAGCAGAAAAGTTTCGCCAAATGAATCTACTTGTTGTTACTATTGTAAAAGATACATCCATAAAGATTGTTTATCTAACGGAAGAGATTCATTTATCAATAACAGTATTTGCCAACTTTGCGCTCAGTATTGAAATTTCGATATTATTGTTTTGCACCCATTTTCGAATGAAGGTAAATTATTCTTGATGGGGAATAGTATAGAATGTATTTCAGTGGATCTTTTGAAACTGTTTAGGTATTTTGTATCGTGGGATGATAGGGCTATTGGCGAACCACCCACTAAAAAAGGTAACACACCCAATGTCAGAATAAATACACATCTTTATCACTTATCACTTATAAAACAAATTGCCTATCTCGCACTCTGACTTTGCAATACCTCCTGGGTGGGTGTGAAACTTGCATAAACTATTGTGACTTCAAACAATTCAAGATATCAACAAAATATTCCCTTGTTTGCATATTATGAAACTATGGACTTCATTTTCGTGTGCAAAAAAAAAAAGTTAGAATGGGCATATTCAGACCCAGAGAAAATGTTAGAAGTACTTCCAGTTTGCCCGAAAATGTACATTTTTTTTTTTTTTCAAATATATATTTTATTTGTCAATTTTGAAATATCTATTAAAATAAATATGTTGAAAATTCATTTTATACCTGGACAACAGAAACAAATTTACTTATTCAATTTCTAGTCCTACAAGAGAAAGAACACATTCCTCATTCGGCCTTCAATATTTTCGGAATGATTTTCTGTTAAAGAAACAAATTTTCTAAAGTAACAAGGATGTGGGGTCAAGAAACGTAACATTTTTCATAGACCTTTACCTTGAAAAGGTAATTGAAAAATTGTGTACTAAGCAATCAAAAATTTTTCAATTTATAGCTATATCAAGAAAATGGTAAACTTATTTCGAAATAACATGATCCCTAATGAAAGCATAAATATCAACAACTTATTTAAGAATAATGTTCATCTGGACGAGAATAGAATTTCAAATTGGGGGTAATAAACAGAAGATTTCAACAGAATAGTTTCAGGTGTTTGTGAAATTTCCTGAAAACAAACACATGTTTTCTACAGAACTTGAAGTAGTACCTACTTGCGGCAATCTCATAAACGACAGTTCGTTTGATGATTTTATTACTCTCCTTTGTGATAGGTAGAAAACACATCTTTCACAAAGTGGTTATGCCGAAATTTTTATGGTCTACTGTCGAGTTTTTATTTACTTGAACAGATGGCCTAATTTCGATGTTATAGCATTAGTGTAAAAAATCTGGAATTTTTTCATGATGGGCAGTGTAGAATTTTTCCCTATCAAAGCGTAGTAATAGTAATTATTTCATGTGGAACGTATATCTGGAGACTGTCAGAAAGTATTTTTCATTTTTTCAGATTGGCCGTAACTTGCGAAATTATAGAAAAAAAATCTTGAAATTTTTTCATGTTGGGCAGTGTAGAATTCTTCCCTATCAAAGCGTAGTAATTATTTCATGTGGAACGTATAGCTAGAGACTGTCAGAAGGTATTTTTCATTTTTTCAGTTGGCCGCAACTTGCGAAATTAACGAAAAAAAATCTTGAACTTTTTTCATGTTGGGCAGTTTAGAATTTTTCCATATCAAAGCGTAGTAATTATTTCATGTGGAACGTATAGCTAGTGACTTCCCGAAAGTATTTTTCATTTTTTCAGATTGGCCGCAACTTGCGAAGTTATAGAAAAAAAATCTTGAACTTTTTTCATGTTGGGCAGTGTAGAATTCTTCCCTATCAAAGCGTAGTAATTATTTCATGTGGAACGTATAGCTGGAGACTGTCAGAAAGTATTTTTCATTTTTTCAGTTGGCCGCAACTTGCGAAATTAACGAAAAAAAATCTTGAACTTTTTTCATGTTGGGCAGTTTAGAATTTTTCCATATCAAAGCGTAGTAATTATTTCATGTGGAACGTATAGCTAGTGACTGTCAGAAAGTATTTTTCATTTTTTTAGAACGACCGCACCTTGCAAAAGTATCGAAAAAAAATCTTGAACTTTTTTCATGTTGGGCAGTTTAGAATTTTTCCCTATCAAAGCGTAGTAATTATTTCATGTGGAACGAATAGCTAGTGACTTCCCGAAAGTATTTTTCATTTTTTCAGATTGGCCGCAACTTGCGAAGTTATAGAAAAAAAATCTTGAACTTTTTTCATGTTGGGCAGTGTAGAATTCTTCCCTATCAAAGCGTAGTAATTATTTCATGTGGAACGTATAGCTGGAGACTGTCAGAAAGTATTTTTCATTTTTTCAGAACGGCCGCAACTTGCGAAATTATCGAAAAAAAATCTTGAAATTTTTTCATGTTGGGCAGTGTAGAATTCTTCCCTATCAAAGCGTAGTAATTATTTCATGTGGAACGTATAGCTAGAGACTTTCAGAAAGTATTTTTCATTTTTCCAGATTGGCCGCAACTTGCGAAATTATCGAAAAAATCTTGAAATTTTTCATGTTGGGCAGTGTAAATTTTTCCTATCAAAGCTTTGTAATTATTTCATGTGGAACGTATAGCTAGTGACTTCCCGAAAGTATTTTTCATTTTTTCAGATTGGCCGCAACTTGCGAAATTAACGAAGAAAAATCTTGAACTTTTTTCATGTTGGGCAGTTTAGAATTTTTCCCTATCAAAGCGTAGTAATTATTTCATGTGGAACGTATAGCTAAAGAATGTCAGAAAGTATTTTTCATTTTTTCAGATTGGCCGCAACTTGCGAAATCATCGAAAAAATCTTGAACTTTTTCATGTTGACCAGATTGTTTCCCTATGAAAGCGAGATAGTATTTTCTATCCATGAATCTTGTCAAATACGATTCGATATAAATAATCTGAAACCATTTTCGATAGGATATATATATGGCAAAAAAAGTAAAGATTTTGAAGTCATCAAAAAGGTTTTGAGTATTCCTTAAACCCGATTTGTTTATCTGAAGTATTTCAAGATAAAAATAAGTAAGACTTGATTTCTTCTTATTGAACGTAAACGCAGTCAACTAATATTCAGCGTCAGAGCGCAGCGTGTCATTGACCACATTCACCACCGACGCCACTGGTCGATATGGTAACTTAGGGTAAAGACACAGTGCACGCAGGTTTCTGCTTTCCGACAGCCAGCGCCGATAAGCGCCTATAAGCGTTAATAATTAGTGAATGCTTTTAAGTTGGGTAGAACATAGTTAAAGCAGGTCTGCGCTTGTCGGAGCCGGACGTCGGTGGCTGGCAGTTTACAGGAATGAACAACTAGTTCTTGCTCGCCGGTTAAAGAAGCTGGATCGATTTTTAATAATGGATATTGACATTTTGATTTCCTCTGTATTTACAAGAACCCTATATGGGATAAAAGGGACAAACTGCACAGCAACAGAAACGTTGTAGAGAAAATGTGGAAAGAAATTAGCAGCGAAATGAAAGAAGATGGTAAGTAAAACAAAACAAAAGTAAATTTTAAAACAAGTCTTTATTGTTGATTAGTGTAGAATAAAGGGTTTTGAGAAAATAAGTTACAAATATATCTCGAATAATTTTGGCCTCATTAGGGGGTCTTCCAGTTGCTGGTCTTCTATTTTCATTGTGGAAAACTCCAATGAGACATCTGTAAGATGTCTTTCAAATCCTTCTTTATCAATTATAGTGTTGTGTAGTATACATATACATTTTATAATATTGTCTGCTGTCTTGATGTCCGTTTCAATACTTTTTGATAGGAGACGCCATTTAGAGTAAATTATTCCAAAAGTACATTCGATGGTTTTTCGTGCACGAGATAGTCGCTTATTAAAATTTTCCTGTTCATTGGTCAAATTTTTTCCTCCGAAAGGTTTTAATAGATATGGTAGGAGTGGATAAGCCTCATCACTTATAAACACAAACGGAGCTTTCGTATTTGTTTGGGGTAAATATGACGGTTCTGGGAGAGTAAGATAATTTCTCGTTAAAAATTCATAAAAATCTGAGCCTGAAAAGTTCCGCCGTCACTTTGTTTGCCATATCCGCCAACGTCTACGGCAATAAATTTATAATTGGCATCTGCTACACCTTGCAGTACTACAGAATAAAAGCTTTTGTAATTGTAATACATTGAGCCTGAATTTTTGGGACAATTGATACGAACATGTTTTCCGTCAATTGCACCAGTGCAGTGAGGAAAATTCCAAACCTTTTCAAAACAGTCTGATATAGTCTGAAAATCTTCTTTAGCGGGAACAGGCATATGAAACGGTTGTAATTCCTCCCATAGTACAGTTGTAGTTTCTGCGACAATTTTTTCCTGCAGTCGATGCCCCAATTCGAAATGCAAATGATAAGGACTTAAATGATGAACCTGTAGCCAAATATCTGAAACAAATTTTCATAATTAATTTTTACGATACGATATGAAAAGGATCCTCTTTTTGTTTTAGAACAAAAGATACGAAAGAAGTGGAAGTATTTAAGAGATCAGTTCTCGGTAGAATTAGGAAAACTTCCCCGACTACGTTCTGGAGATTCTGCAGAATCGACACGCGTGTTTAAGTGGCCTTATTTTCAACAATTGATTTTCCTTAAAGATATAGTAAGGCCTAGACCAAGCACAGGAAATTTATCAGCTGTTGAGACGTCTGAAACATGTATAGAAGAGTCTCAGTTTTCAGTTGAAAATAATAATGAACAAACTTGTGATGAAGTTGTTGCTGAAACCTCTGGGATGAGATGCATTCTTCTGAAATACCAGAAAGTGAAAATAGCGTTCAACAAGAAGGGGTTGAAAAACCATGCAGACCACCAAAACAGGCAGTTGCAAATTCTACTTTTAATATAACGCCGGTCACAGCCAGAAAGAAGAGGAGATTACATGATTCGTTTAATGCATCTGTATTGGAAATTGAAAATAAAAAAAACTGGAGTATCTTGAGTCAAAGCGACTTAAACCAAACAAGGAACCAGAGGATGAGCATCTTCTGTTTTTCAAAGTCTTCTTCCCACATGTCAGAAAAATACCGGAGTCGAGAATTCTATTTTTTCGAACTGCAATACAAAATGTAGTACAGGAATACTGCTACGAGAACACCGATCTCTTATTATCTCGTCCATCCACTGCTACATCGTCTTACTCAAGTTCTACTCATCAAGATCAAAACTCAGCACCACCAGAAGACTCCTTCAAGGTTTCCAAAATTATTTTCAGTTGTAAACAACTTTTGAATATATTAATTACAAAAACAATGTTTATTTAACCAGTGTAACTATATAGTTTTGTTTTATATTGTTATTAATAAAAAAATTTTCATAAACTTACCTTATAGTAATGACGAGCCTTTCCTCTGGTAAAATGGGTTGCTTATGTAGATTGCACCAGTTTTTAGTTAAACGGGGTTCCACTTTTTGCAAAATATAGTCAAATGTGTTTTGTGACATCCTCGTGTATTGAAAAAATCGTTCGTCATCTTTTCTTACATTTTTAAAAGATGATGAAACTCTCCATAATCTGATCTTACACGATTTAAAGGATGTACACCAACTCTTTTCCATTTTAATTTTGGCACTACGGATTCTAGAGCTATTAGATCATCATCAGACGATGAAGACGAAGACATCTTTTCGTTAACGTCGTTGCTTTAAAACTAATAATAAAAGTAAACATAAGCTGCTTATATCAGCTTTTACTGTGTTTATCCCAGGCGCATAGAAACATGCGCTTATCGGCGCTGGCTGTCGGAAAGCAGAAACCTGCGTGCACTGTGTCTTTACCCTTAGGGATCTCGGCCTGCTGTCGTCACACTGGTTTTCAGAAACATGCCTAGGACTTTGCAACGGCTTGCACCCCTTTTTCGTACGCCCCTGACTTGAAACGATTTCGCGATACCATGCATTATAGAAGATGTATGTGCTCTATGCTTATTTCTGTGTTCCGGAAGCTAACCTCTATCGGTTACCTTCAGGGATTTCTTTTTCGGTCTCGAAGCAATCAAGTTACAGCGTTCATATTCTGAAGAAATTAAATAGATCAATTTCTAAGTGTAACTTTTCTGAATTATATATCTGCGAGAAGTACGTGATCATTCTCGCTCCTCCCTGGGGGTTAAATTGCATCTTATGACGAAGCCAGGAACATCACAGTTTGATGTTGAGATGAGTTATACCATAGGCTGTTGAGCTACGTCCTTTCACTGGATTAAGCACTGTTAATTTGAGCTTGTGGCATGGTCACCTTCTTCGACTGAGATGAGAATTGCATCGTATCAAGTAGCTGTCTGAATACGATAGAGAATTCGTGCAGAAACCATCTACATGCACTGATCCCTTGGCATAGAACATCTTCGTGGGAATCCACCTTATATCTGGAAAATTGGAGGATGCGCTTGGAGGCTCGACAACTGTTAAGATAAGTCCCTAATGTGTGTTGTACTTGGGAGATTGGACATTTGACACAATTTTGTAACTTAATATTGTATCTTTTTATTCTACTCATTATATTTGTCAAAAACCGAGGGGAGTTTTGTTGCTGGGATAATCAAGCCCACCCTGAGAAAATTAAGAGTAGTCTCATGCTCACCATCATTACTTGACGTGGCAATTAGCACGTTACAACTTACCGAAGGAAATTAGGGGCCCGCCAGTACAGGAATTATTCCGAAGAAGTTCTGTCTCAGGCAATTGTAGACGTTCTGAATGGTAAATTATCAGTGAGACAGGCCGCAACTCAATACAAAATACCCAGAAAAACTCTAGGAAACAAGATTGCACAGAAACATAATAAAAAACCCGGTGGACAAACGGTATTTTCTGTACCCGAGGAAAAAGTAATTTTACAACATATATTAACATGTGCCGATTGGGGTATGCCACTAGATTCCCTTGATATAAGGCTTATTGTAAAGGACTACCTTTCGACCCTTGGGCGGACTGTAGAATAATTTAACGATAACCTCCCTGGAGATATGTGGTACAGGAATTTCCTAAAAAGACATCGGGACGAACTCTCTGTGAGAAAATGCCAGAATGTAAAGAGAGCTCGAGCAGCAGTTGGAACTGAGCAAATAATATCATACTTTGACCATCTAGAGAGGTCGTTAGAAAATGTTCCAGCTCAGAATATAATTAATTTTGATGAAACTAACTTCTCAGATGATCCAGGGACGAAAAAAATGGTTTTCAGAAGAGGGGTGAAATATCCCGAACGCAATATCAACTCTACTAAAGGCTGCATATCTGTAATGTTTACAGTTACTGCTGTTGGAGAAGTTTTACCTTGTTATGTCGTATACAAGGCGGAACATTTGTGGAGAACGTGGGTTGAAGGAGGACCAAGTCACACAAGGTACGGAAGAACAACCTCCGGATGGTTTGATGGACCCAATTTTGAAGAATGGTTCCTACAAATAATTGTTCCATGGGCAAAAAAAAAAAAACAGGAAGGTCCGAAATGTATTATCCTCACATCTAAGCATGAACGTCATACAGCGGTGTGAAGAATTAGATATCAAATTCGTATTCCTACCGGCAAATGCAACGCATCTTTGCCAGCCCTTAGATGTAGCTTGTTTCGCTCCTATCAAAATTATGAATTATTTAAGAACTATTGGGCTCTGTCCAATTTGGAACTGCAGCGTTCATTTATTAGGGCATCCATGATGGAAGTACAACCTAGATATAGATATGCTAATGCTCAAAGCCCTCGCCTGCCAAACAATGCGTTTTATTTCACTGTAAATGGTAATAGGATTCGTGTTTGTAAACTATTTTTTATTAATACTTTAGGCATATCGGATAGACAACTAAGAACTGTCAAGAGTAAAACTAATAGCCATGGTTTCGTAGAACCTGAGGGTAGAGGTCGGCATGAAAATAAAAAGAGGGTAGACCCTGAGCTAGTACAACGCATCAAAAATCACATAAATGCGATACCGAGGGTCGAGTCTCATTATTTAAGAGCAACGACTAGTAGGGAATTCATAACCGACAGTAAAACTATCAGAGACCTCTGGACTGATTTTAATAATGAACAAAAAGATCGAAACCTCCCGCAGTGCGACTATTGGTTATACCTGAACACTTTTAATAAAGATTTTAATATAAGCTTTTTTCAAGCGAAAAAAGATAGGTGTGAAACCTGTGTTGCATATGAACTTGCCCCCGCAAATACGAAATTACTGCTAAAACCTAACTATGATAAACACCTTAAAGAAAAAGAGGTTTGTCGCAATGAAAAAAGGATGGAT
>JARTUT010001180.1:0-15628 GCA_030674115.1 Micraspis discolor | reverse complement strand
GCAGAAATACTGCTAATAACGCAGCCAATCCTGCAGCTACGGCAAATATCACGTTAGGAAGAGGCCTCCAAATCACTCCCTGAAAACACATCATAATATTATACAGTGTCTGCTATAAAGAACGCATGTTTTTCAAAAGTCTAGTACATGGAATTATTGCACTTCGAGAGGCAACAGTATCGATCCTTTATACCACTGAATAATGAAATGGGTTGAAGCATTCAACACAACAGGTAATTTGGTGAAAAAAATGTATTTGTTCCTCATTTGTAAACGTCAGTTTCCAAAACACATTATTGATCAAGAAAATTAATGTATCAAGTCACTAACTTCTAAAGGGACAGTTAACTTGCAAAATTTTCACAAGTTAGTAGTATTATTTACATTAGCAAATTTTGTTTTATCGTCATATATGTTGTAGTTATGGTACAATTTTTATTTCCAGTAACACAGATTTTTGATGATCAAAAAGTTGATGCTGATGTTGATGAACCATCTGTTGACTCAGAAACTACTGAACTCGAAGACTGCAGAACATTTAGACTCTTCTATCTGCCAAATAATTTGCTAGACATTTCGTTTTTTTTTTGTTGACCAAAACATCCACATAACTCATCGCAATTTCGGTGCTCTTCCACCCTGTTGAATGATTGTTTGGGCTATTACCATCATCTATTGTGGATGTAATGTTTTCCGACGTTTCGATAGACATCTTCTATCTTTATCAAATAGAAAAGTAAGAAACCTTTTGAAAATTATCAATTTTCAAAAAGTAAATATTGACAGAAGTCATGAAAGAAAAATGAACGATGTTATATACTCATCTGTGATATGATGATCTTTTAAGTTGGATCGAACTATCGGCGTCCAAACTTCTGGCAGATCTATAGATGGAGCACTTATGGAATCAGGTGTTATTTTCATAAATGCTGCTTCTTTGATTTTTCTTCTTGCAAGTTTTTCATCTTTGGATATTATTGATGCTTCATCCCACTTCATACGATGATTCTCATCTACAGCATGTGGGACCAACCTGGATTCGTCGCTGTCTAGTACTCGTAGAAGCTTCTGATGTTCTTTTATTCGTACATTCAGAGGGCGTTTAGTTTCTCCGATGTAAGATCTTCCGCACTCACAAGGTAATTCATATATGCAGTTCTTTGTCCTTTGTGTCTCATTATTAGGCTTAACTTTTTGTAAGTTTAGCTCTGATAGTGTCTTGAGTTTTGAATGCAGTCGTTATGTTGTATCTATTTCCAATTCTTCTCATTTTCTCCGACAAACCTTTTACATAAGGAATTACGGTTTTAATGGTCTGATTTATATCTGTTGGTTAAGGTTAACTTTCTCTTGTTTGTCTAGCTTTTTTAATATCTTTTAGGGGTAGCCATTGCTTCTAAGAGTTTTCGAGATGTTATTTATTTCTTCATTTAGGTCTTCTTCAGTGCAACAAATATTTATTGCTCTATCAAATAAACATTTTGCTACTCCCAATTTAGTGTTTAGTTGATGGTTTGAATCGAAATGTAGATATTGTCCTGTGTTCGTTGGCTTCTTATACACAGTGGTGTTTGGGATTCCATTTTGTTTATGTACGAGTACATCTAAGAATGGAAGCTGTCTGTCTTTCTCGATTTCTATTGTAAATTTAATTGATTCCTCTTGATTGTTTAGATATTGAAGGAATCCATATATAGTGTCTCTTTTATGTTGCCAAATAATGAAAGTATCATCTACATATCTTTTCCACAGTTTGGGTTGAAGTACATATTTTTCTAATGCCTTCTGTTCGAAAATTTCCATATAAATCAGCTGAAATGCAGACAAAGGAAACGCCACTGTAATTCTAGATGTTGGCTTTTATAATCAATGAATTATTAGAAGCAGGAAAATACAAAAGACTAAAAAAGGACCCTACCACCACAGTTGAAAACAAGATTTACAAAATCCTTTATAAATATTGAAATGAATTTCCAGACCAATTCTTTAGATCAAGACTTACACCTCACTTCAGTAAACCACCACATTTATATGGTCTACCAAAAATACACAAAGCAAATATTCCTCTAAGACCAATTGTGAGTTAAAGAAATTCAGCATGCCACCAATTGGCTAAATTTCTGCTGAAAATTATGTCACCATTAAAAAGTAATTCAACATCGATGATAAGAAACACGAAACACTTCATAGAAATAATGAGACATCAAGAAATCATGGAAGAAGACGTTATGGTCAGCTTCGACATCACCAGTTTGTTCACTAATAATCCGACAGATAAAACACTTATTATAGTTAGGTTCAAACCACCAACTATATATATATATATTTATCTGCGGTACAAGTGGGCGCAACCAATGTTAAATCTCCGGTTCAAGTGGCATCCACGGTAAAACAGCATCCGATGTACGGATGCCACTTTACCAAGTCCCAAGATCATCACTAACCGGCATAACTCATCGCCCTCTTTCGTTTGCGCCTACTTTCAGCTGGACGAATTTTTGACCTATTTTTGGGAAATGTTTATTGGAGGTGATTTTCGAACTTCAATGGACTTCCTCGTGGTGGCGCTCAGGTCGATTTCGTGTATATCGAAAGTATACCCAACTTGTTCAAATAACGCCCATCTTAGCATCCGGTGGGTCTGGCAACGTCGCAACTCTGCAGGTGTTCATGAAATGGAATGAAATTTTACGATCTCGCGTGACCTTGGTGCTCGACTGCGTTTTATAGTTCTTGGAAGTGGAATCACGATGCTAGTTGAGATTGAATATTTGCAGATGCGTTGATTCTCTTGAATAGCATATTAACAATTGGAACATATTGAGTGGAGAATTGATATACAATTGAATATGAATCCTAGGTATTACAATTGTTCTTCTATTCAAGAGATGGAATTCTTATTATTTATACGATAATTTGAAATTGAAAATGAAATTCGTGTGACTTTGTAGTCGATATTTTCATGTGGAAAACAAAACCTAATCTGAAATAATTTACAATATGACATTCAGTAAATCTTGGAGATGTTGACGAGAATTTTTGATGATATAAATCGTGTGAAATTTTTATTTAGACAATAACCACCATCTAATATTGTTCTTACAACCAACGTTTCGATAAACATCTTTTATCGTTATCAAGGCAAAATTTCACTTTCAAAAAAGCTGACAATTTCAATAATTTTCCATTTCATTTCGTGTCAAGAATGACAGAACTTTCAAATATTGTCAGCTTTTTCAAAAGCTATTTGTTATGCCTAGTGAACGATGGAAGATGTCAATCGAAACATTTTAATCAAAAAAATAAGAGATGGTATTTATTACCCAAATATTCTAATTTGAACATACAGGGTGGGCCATCCATAACTTTGCAGCCTGAGTTTTGAGCTTTGGAATGTAATAACGAAAAAACGCTCGGAGTAGGTCAATTTTTGTAGAGAGGAAAAAAGTGTGTTCAAATCAGTTTCATATCACTACCCCTTTGGTCGCAACCCCTAACAGCTCTCGTTCTTAATAGGGAAAATGGGTCGACCAGCTTACAGAAGTTTTAGGACATTTCGTCAATGACTCTGCTTCAAGTACAATAAAAATGGAAGAAATGTATTGGGTTCCTCGTACCACTGATAATCCTTTATGAGATAAGATTGCTCAACGAAATGAACGAACTTGACTTTGATGACGACCGATTACAATTTTGAGAAACAATGGGTGACACGATAAGTAATAATCTGGACCGCCATTTTGAATATCTGCTTCTCCAATGAATGCTCTTCTTATTCGAATGGATCTATAAAAGTCACAACTGTCCATATTGGTCTTATACCAACCCAAGACTAAAGAGAGATTCACACTCGGTATCCTGAAAAGCTGAATGTCTGGGTCGGTATCGAGGTCGGTATTTATGGCGACAATATTGTGGGCCCTTTTTTCACGCACGGCAATCTCAATGGTGATAATTACTTAGACCTCTCAGAAAACAATGGATTTGTAACTGTAAGCAATAGCATGGTTATTTAGGATTACGTTTAAAAAAAATCACTGCAAAATTGGAAAATTTGTGACTACAAATCTTAAGGATGTAGTGTAGGGTATCAATTTTCAACATTTTCAAAATTATACCTGTACCACTTAACCAAGTGATATAGTTTTTTTTTTTTTTGCTAGAACTGGTATAACCTAGCATTTCGCCCAGTAACCGCTTGACGTTGAGTTTTTTAGGTCATCACATTAAGATGAAAATGTCGAGCTTAGTCAGCTTGACATACAACATGAAGACAAGTTCAATTTCCTGAACGGTAAGAACTGACTGCTCATTTTGAGGGTATATATGAAGATATTTCAGTATTCTCTTCATGTAATGTATGTATTTTGATCAGAAGCATAATTTAAAATAATTTTCATATATTTAGGTTTTTACAATAAAAGGAAAGAGATCAAAGTTACTTTAGTACTATTTCATGATTCATCTAAACGTATTTTGTATTTCTAGCAAACAGGTTATTTTAGCATTATTTGCCACTTAAATGCCATAAATGTCTCGTATCAGTTGTGTTGGAGGAATATGCAAAATGTTTGAATTAAATATTTCAAATAAGTAGGAAAATTTGGAATTATAATAAATTATTATAAATTGATTGCAATTCTGTTGCGATTTGAATTTGATTGTTTGTCTTAATCAAGTTTAAAATATAAACAAATTTAAAATATTGAATTATTGTTTGGGCTATAACCATCATCTCTTGTTTTCGTTCTCTCCAACGTTTCGACAGACATCTTCTGACGTTTTCAAGGCAAAATATTAGCTTTTAAAAAAGCTGAGTTCAGAAAAATTATTCAACCTTTCAATTTGAAAACGTCAAATTGACAGATTATGAGAACTAGATAAAATTGAATTGGGACTTATCGGTGGTTTGAAGATTTCTTTAAGTTATTTCGAACAATCAGCTTCCAAACTTCCGCTAACTCAATTGATGATATACTTGAGGGATCGAGAGCGATATTCATGTTCGAAATGTAACTTAAAGAAATCTTCAAACAACAGATAAGTCCCAATTCAATTTTATCTAGTTCTCATAATCTATCGATTTGACGTTTTCAAACTGAAAGGTTGAATGATTTTCTAATCTCAGCTTTTTTAAAAGCTAATATTTTGTCTTGAAAATGACAGGAGATGTCTGCCGTAACGTTGGAGAGAACGAAAACAAGAGATGATGGTTATAGCCTAAACAATAATTCAATACAAGTTCCATCATCAAAAATTTCTCGTCAACAAATTTAAAATACCCAGACAAAGGAAGGGTAGACTTGGATATCTTTTGATAAAATGCTCATTTTTTCCTTTTTCAAAATCTCAAGAAATTTCTCCATATAATGGAGATTTCATGTGAAAAACATCAGGCAAAAGAAAATGAATTTATTTGGGCAAACGAATATTAAGTTCTTGGTTCATTTTTGTATAAACTGCGTAAATTCAATTCAACGAACAGAAAACTTATTTGAAACAACTACCTAATAACTTACATAAAAAGGATCGAATGTGACTTTTGCAACTCAAACACTTGAGAACTAAAACAATGATGAAACTACATGAAATGAAAAAAACAGAAACATCAAGAAATATCAAAAGAAAAGATAAATTTGTAATTTATATATATTGCTCGAGCGATCCCACATCTTATTTCAACATCAATTGATTTTCATTTTCTAAATTAGTAGGAGTATTTCAATCTGATCTCATAAAATTATTCTACGTGGAATCAAATGACCCCTCTGAATATTTCCCAACATTTCGATTTTTTATGGATTGTGGCAACGTTGCATGATGCCCACTTGAATGAAAGAACAGTATACGGGTACCAACTGAAACCAAAAGTGGAAAAAAATATACGGATGCAAAGTGATATCATAATTGGGCCGGACGGCAAGACATACCGCAAAAGAAGCGCCCGATATACACGAAGTATACACGAGGATTTCATACCACACCCTTTTTGGGCGGATGTCAGTTAGTTCGCCATCTGTATATATATATATATATATATATATTCTTTTGAACTTTTGGCTTACAATATTTAGTTAGCAAATAATAAAGCATATAGACCAGGGGTTAGTGACGGGATATCATACAATTCTGCGTATGACATAAAAGCCTAGGGAAAAAAACCCAGTAAAAAACCTGGCTCCCGCCTAAATGTGAAAGTACAAAAATAAGCTGAAATATACTTTAGGGACTTTTTCTTCAAGAGTGGTCTTCTATTGATGGAAACAGAGACTTCTTCAAGTTGCCCACATCGAATCTGGAAATAAAAACACAAGAGCAGAAGAAAGAACTGAATAACAAAAATACAAAATTTGAAAGAGATAAAAAAAAACACTCCCAAATTCGCCTTCCTGGATTAACTCGTTATTGTGAATCAAGGATTTTTGTAACATAACAAGATAAAGGAGATAATCAATGAATACATAACCTCTTATGGTTCCTCTTTCTGGAAGAAATATTTTTAGTATTCGTGTGTGTCTCTTGAAGGAGTATAATCTCAGTACCATAGTCCTATGCCAGTTAAGAAATATAATTAATCTTGTCCTCAAAAATACCCTCTATATTCAAATCTAATACACAAAATTGTCGCCAATCTGCAAGAAGGATTCTTCGAATCGGGTCTTGCGGTCCAAGTGATGATTTTTCAGATCTTCTGATGTTTGAAGTCTGCTAGGAAGGTTGTGATATAGCACCTATTTCATTGAAAAAATAGGAGGGGAAAATTATCGACTGACATTTAAACACTAAATTGGGAGTAGCAAAATGTTTATTTGATAGAGCAATAAATATTTGTGCACTGAAGAAGACCAAAATGAAGAAATAAATAACATCTCGAAAACTCTTAGAAGCAATGGCTACCCCAAAAAGATATTAAAAAAAGCTAGACGAACAAGAGAAAGTAAACCTGAACCAACAGATATAAATCAGACCATTAAAACAAAAGCAGCCTGGAGCGCGTAGAGAAGAGACAAGACGATCTGCTGTCCCGACTTGACAGTTGCGCTGCGGCCATAGACAGTCACTCCGTAACCCTAGCCTCCCATCAATCAGAGATTGAGAACTGCAAAATCGACATCCAGTCTATAAGGCACGCCCAGTCCACTATGTGTAATAATATCTCATCATTAACAAGCAGAGTGGCTGACATAGATATAAGTTCCCTTCCAATCTCTGCCAACCAATCCTCGCATACTCTTGTTCCTGAGGTTCTTGAGCGCGTGAAGCGCTCTTTCAATTTGATCGCTTCGGGCGTTCCCGAAGCTGATGAGGCTACTGACAAAATCACTATATCGACTATTCTCGACTCCATCACCGTTTCTTCGAGTCAGTTCATTATCAACGTTAGTAGATTGCCTCCAAGGACACGACTCGTCCACGGTGGTTGAAGGTCACCTTCTCAAATCCTGAAATTGTTCAGGCGATTCTAAGGAACAAAGCAGCCCTCTTAGGTAATCCTATTTACCGTTCCATTAAAATCCAGGACGACAAAACCAAGGAACAACTATCCAGACTTACATCTTTGAGGTCGGAACTGAAAGAGAGGTTAGCTACTGGCGAGAAAGATCTCACCATCAAGTACATTAAGGGCAATCCAACTATTGTCAGTACTTCGTCCCAGTCTCGCAATACTATTCCAAAAAACTGAATAACCTTCATACCTGGTCCGTTTTCTATACTAATATCCAATCTCTAATGTCTAAACATGCCGAACTACTCGCTTTCGTACAGCTGCATAATCCATATCTAATTTTCATTGCTGAATCTGGCTACACCCGTCAATTCCGAATCCTGCTTTTCATATCCCCGACTATACAGTCTATAGAAGTGATAGTCGCGACACACCAGGATACAGAGGTGTATGCATATTTGTTCATAAGAACATATCCGACTCCTATAAAATTGAATCGGCACAGAACGACTGGATCGACATTGACAATATCTTTCTAAAAATCTCCGACAACCACTTTTCTCTTTTCGTTGGATGCATTTACAGACCTCGATCTTGCCCCGCCGACCACAGTTGCGCCGATTTTCTGGCCTCTGCATCTAGAACCTACGACAATGTTTTCTTTACTGGGGACTTTAATTGTCCTGATCTCAAATGGCCAATCACTCACCCACCCCTTGCATCTTCACCATCATTTGCTTATGCCAACTTAGCCCTTAACTCCAACTTGCTGCAGATGGTCAGCAAACCTACAAGATATCGTAGCGGTCAAACTCCCTCTTTACTGGATCTTATTTTAGTCTCCGATCCTCAACTTATCTCTGAGTTAAACTACCTTCCTCCTCTTGGCAAATCAGATCATATTGCACTGACAACAGAGTTACAGTTCCAGACACCGACGGTTCGGCGTAGCCAAACCAAGACCATACGAAAAGTCAACTACGACAATATCGCCGAGGAGCTGAGGAAGCTCGACTGGAAGTCGCTCCTGTCATCCCTTGACACCGTTGACCTGCAATGGAGAACATTTGTGAATGAAGTGACCAGAGCCACCAACTTGCACACTCGTGTCATACAAATCAGGCATAACCCACTGAAACCATGGATCAACGAACACTCATTCCAGCTCCTCAGAAGAAAAAGATCATTATGGCAGAGGTACCTACGATCTCGATCCTCCACGGACTACGATATTCACCGCAATTTTTCCAACCAACTTTCCACCTCTTCAAAATTCTAAAACTTCATTCGAGAACAATCTCGCCTCTTCCAAGAACAAGAAGAAATTTTTAAATATATTAAGTCCTCCTTAAACACTAGTGTAGGCATCCCACATGTCAGGAACCATTTCGGCACTATAAGTTCTGATGCTAAAGAGACAGCTGACATCTTAGCAGAGGTATTCTCTCAGAACTTCTGTCCTGAGCCACCTGGACCCAAACCAACACCACTTTTCCCTCGCTGCGGTACTGAGATCTCGAGCATTGAAATTAGTGAGGAGGTCATTGAGAGACTCCTTTAAGACTGAATGCCTCGTCGGCACCCGGTGATGACGGTATATCACCATGTCTTTTGAGGCGATGTGCCTCGGCATGTTCAATTCCCCTTAACATCATATTCCGCATGTCACTCTCCTCCGCCTCACTCCCCTCGGACTGGCTGTTCGCCTGCGTGACCCCCATATTCAAGAAGGGGATAAACTTTCTCCCAGAATTATCGACCCATCAGTCTGCTTTCCTCTGCTTCTAAAGTTCTGGAGAGAATTGTCTGTGGGCAACTTCTCGAATTCTCTCTCGCGAACAGAATACTACCAGAGGAGCAGCATGGTTTTGTACCAGGCGCTCCACCACTACAAATCTACTTTCCTGTCTGGCCGACTGGACCAAAGCATGGGACTCTAGTCAGCCCGTCGACGTCATATACTTAGATTTTTCCAAAGCGTTCGACAGAGTTCCACTTGGCCGTTTATTAGTCAAGTTGAAATACTTAGGGGTCACAGGCATCCTGCTCGACTGGATCAGGCACTTCTGTCAAACCGTTCCTATCGTGTTCGGGTCGGTGGCACCTTCTCCTCTACCTCCTGGCCAGTGCTATCTGGGGTGCCTCAGGTTCGGTTTTGGGCCCTCTTCTTTTCCTCTTATATACCTCTGACCTGCCTTTTCAAGTTAAATCTTCTATCTCTCTCTACGCCGATGATGTGAAGCTGTATAACAATCCAACAACTAACTACGCCACTCTCCAAGAGGACCTGGATAGCCTTAATAGTTGGTGTGCGACCTGGCTGCTTCCCTCAACACTAGTAAGTGTTCGGTCCTTCACATAGGAGGGAACAACCCACGGCTACCATACAATATTGGTGGGGAAGGTCTGACCCGGTTGATCAGCTTGTCGACCTCGGTATCACTATTACAAATGACTTAAGCTGGCGTGCCCATATCGAACGCATTTCCTCTAAAGCCAAACAAACGACCTACATGTTTTATAAATCCTTTAAGGGCTGTGACGACCGAACGTTTGGCTTGATTTACAAAACGTATGTACGCCCAGTTTTGGAGTATGCTGGCCCAGTCTGGTGGTGTACTACTAGGGGTGACATTGATATGCTTGAGTCTACGCAGAGGTGGTCAACTCGTGTTCGTTACGGCTTTCCCAGACCTACTTATGAAGAACGACTCTCCATTATGGGATTGACCTCCTTTGAGGATCGACGTACGCGCGGAGATCTAATCTTTCTTACCGAGCCATGCAGGGCCACTTCGGTGACAAAATCTGTGCGATGTTTCCTTTGAACACTAATAACCTGCGTGGCCACAGCTACAAATTGAACAGAGAGAAATTCAAGACATCTCAGCGTCAGAACTTTCTGACGAACAGAGTATTCAACAACTGGAACCGTCTTCCTGATCGAGTCGTTGTGTCTTCCTCGGTGAATCAGTTCAAGAACAGCTACGACAAATGGTGGTCTGCACAATCTACTAGATTTCCTTGATTTCGATCTTTCTTTGTATTTTTGTTTCATTCTCATTTTTCCTTTTGTGTGCTTGCTGTTTTTCATTAAATAGTGTGTACTTGCATTTACTGTAAATTTGTTTCTTTGAGTTTTACAGGTTATCCCTCAACTCTTACCAAATCTCTAATAAATAAATAAATAAATAAATAAAACAGTAATTCCTTATGTAAAAGGTTTGTCGGAGAAAATGAGAAGAATTGGAAATAGATACAACATAACGACTGCATTCAAAACTCAAGACACTATCAGAGCTAAATTTACAACAGTTAATAAAAAAGAACATCAGAAGCTTCTACGAGTACTAGACAGCGACAAATCCAGGTTGGTCCAACATGCTGTAGATGAGAATCATCGTATAAAGTGGGATGAAGCATCAATAATACCCAAAGAAGAAAAAAATTACAAGAAGAAAAATCAAAGAAGCAGCATTTATGAAAATAACACCTGATTCCATAAGTGCTCCATCTATAGATCTGCCAGAAGTTTGGACGCCGATAGTTCGATCCAACTTAAAAAGATCATCATATCACAGATGATTATATAACATCGTTCATTCTCTTTTTATGACTTCTGTCAATATTGACTTCTTGAA
This sequence comes from Micraspis discolor, assembly GCA_030674115.1. NCBI lineage: Eukaryota > Metazoa > Arthropoda > Insecta > Coleoptera > Coccinellidae > Micraspis > Micraspis discolor. The sequence continues at coordinate 4,540 of JARTUT010001180.1, read as the reverse complement.
AATTGATAATTTTCAAAAGGTTTTTTACTCTCCCTCCTTGATAAAGATAGAAAATGTCTATCGAAACGTCGGAAAACATTACATCCACAATAGATGATGGTAATAGCCCAAACAATCATTCAACACGAGCTCCATCATGAAAACAATATCTCGTCATCAACTCTTCCACCCTTCTGCACGCTTTAGTGCTAAAATATCTCCGAATCCGCAACCATAGTGGCTTCAGTTCTGCGAAAACAGTGGCCGGTGTATAACTCTGGGTCTTTTATATGCTTTGGGACACCACCAATAGTGTGCTAGCCAGCATTAAGGGAAAAGCACTTTCCATGTCGGTATGTCAAAAAAATCTTAGGCTTTCTGTCCCAGGAGGTCGAAGATTTTACATATTTACTGTATATCATGCAGGGCTTGGAGATGCAGCCATCATTGGTTATGGTGAATCTTCGTGTTGTTAAATTTTTTGTTTGCTGCAATGTCACAATAACGTATATTCCCATATCTTCTACATCATTCATTTTTAAGGAGAGAATTTCATCACAAAAATTTCAAATATTGTTACGATTTTCGCCAGCAACCACTGGTCATCAGGTGCATGTAAAAGAAATTGTTCATCCTCTTTTCACTTAATACCTTGGTTTTTTCGGCGTATAACGCTCTTTTTCGTTTCAGAAACCCTATCACCTTTTGAAATCTGCAAATGACAACTAAACGTCATATTTTTCAATTTTGAGGAAATCAATCCAGCGAACAGTGGCATTTTTTCATTTCCAAGCAGCTTTTCAGCATACACCATTTTGCCCATAAATAATTAGTGCTGAATCTAGCTATTAGTTGTTTCAAGTAGACCAACAAAACATCTTCAGTTACCCCAATCACACTATTTTTGTTTCACCACCTTTTTGAAGCCGTCGTATTCTCGCTCGTACCTTGAAGCTGATTTTGCAGGTAACAAACTTCAAGCTTCACTACTGGCTGCCTCAATAATTTCTTTTGGTACATTCTTTTTCGCTTTCGCCAAAACAAATGTGAAGGAAAATAAACAGACATGTTCATGGCAACGCTTACATAGCTTACGATATTTGCTACAAATTATTGAGATTTTTTGGAATTTATCTAACCTTATTACAAATGAGAAACAAATAAAATACAAAACAATACACGCAAGGTAACGGGTTTTACTGGCTCAAGAAGGTTACTGACTTGCCTGCTGCTCGTCAGTTATATCCTCCATTCGCCAGTAAATACCCTCTTACCTTGCTAGTAGTGTTATATACTATCAAGGGACAAAATCATCTTGTTAGAACCTCCGAAAACGTAGACAGAGTGAGAGATTGCAATGATCCAATAGTTTCAACCGCTTGGGTGAGATCCATAACCATACATTAAAGTGCAAGGAACTTTCCGAAACTTGAACCAATCAGAGTGAAGCCGTCTCTTTTCATTCTACATTGCAATTTTAAAATCTATCTATGCTCCAGATTGTTTGACGTGAACGTGATTTTGGAGTTTTGTTCCAATTTCCATAATACTGTTGAAAGTCGAAATTACAAGCTTATTTTGAAAGAAATAACAGTTGAATACTGTGCTACTCATATTGGCCATAATGATGAACTTCGAGCCAAACAATATTGATTGCTGGAGGTACAAAGAAAAGTCTTATAAGACACAAGAATAATGACAACTAACATTTTAACAATGAATGAAATACAAAATAAATGTGAGAGAACATGAGGACAGATTATGCATGCAAATATTATAAATCATTTCAAAAAATTAAATTATTAGATATCAGTGAAGAATATAAGAACCGTATGAAAGCAGAATAGTGCGTGCAAATTTTTATTACAATATTGCCATATCTGTAAAACAGTTTACCAGTACTCTCAACGTTAGATGGAACTTTTACTTATAATTTCGACTGATGTTTAAGACACAAAAAAATCACCTGATTTTTGGACAAAGCATTTCTTCATGATTGATTGTTTTCCATAAATAAAATGATTATTTTCACTCACTAATTCATTCGTGATTTCTTATCGTTGTCCGTACACGACGAGAAAATGTAAGAGCGGCTCATTTTTAAATAATGTACCACCTCACTTCAAATGTCCCACTTCGCCTCGATGAGGACCAGGAAACGATGGAAGCCACGAGACAAATACAAAGAGGAGAGAGGGATAAGTCCTGGTCACCGGTGCAAAAACGACAGAAGTAAAAGAAAAATTAGAAGACATGAAACATCGACGAAAAATTGAACGAGCAGGAAACCTGTGTATGGGGTGAGAGGAAACTTTAAATTTTTAATTACATGAGAATATATAATCACGGTTAGCTTCGATTATTTTGAATAAGAAAATCCTCATGTTCAGTAAATTCTTCTCCTCACTCGCTCACCGTTCTAATGTTTCAAAATCCAACAATTAATTCACAGTTGATGACGAGATATTGTTGATGATGGAGCTCATGTTGAATGATTGTTTGAGCTATTACCATCATCTATAGTGGATGTAATGTTTTCCGACGTTTCGATAGACATCTTCTATATTTATCAAGGAGAAAAGTAAAAAACCTTTTGAAAATTATCAATTTTCAAAAAGTCAATATTGACAGAAGTCATGAAAGAAAATGAACGATGTTATATACTCATCTGTGATATGATGATCTTTTTAAGTTGGATCGAACTATCGGCGTCCAAACTTCTGGCAGATCTATAGATGGAGAACTTATTGAATCAGGTGTTATTTTCATAAATGCTGCTTCTTTGATTTTTCTAGCTTTTTCTAATATCATTTTGGGGTAGCCATTGCTTCTAAGAGTTTTCGAGATGTTATTTATTTCTTCATTTTGGTCTTCTTCAGCGCAATAAATATTTATTGCTCTATCAAATAAACATTTTTGCTTCAGTTTTTAACTAAACACTAAGTTGGGAGTAGCAAAATGTTTATTCTCTCAGAAGAAGACCAAAATGAAGAAATAAATATCATCTCGAAAACTCTTAGAAGCAATGGCTTCTAAAAAGATATTAGAAAAAGCTAGACGAACAAGAGAAAGTCAACCTGAACCAACAGATATAAATCAGACAATTAAAACCGTAACTCCTTATCTAAAAGTTTTGTCGGAGAAAATGAGAAGAATTGGAAATAGATACAACATGACGACTGCATTCAAAACTCAAGAAACTATCAGAGCTAAACTTACAAAAGTAAAGCCTAATAATGAGACACAAAGGAGAATGAACTGTATATATGAATTACCTTGCGAGTGCGGAAGATCTTACATCGGAGAAACTAAACGCCCTCTGAATGTACGAATAAAAGAACATCAGAAGCTTCTACGAGTACTGGACAGCGACAAATCCAGGTTGGTCCAACATGCTGTAGATGAGAATCATCGTATAAAGTGGGATGAAGCATCAATAATATCCAAAGAAGATAAACTTGCGAGAAGAAAAATCAAAGAAGCAGCATTTATGAAAATAACACCTGATTCCATAAGTGCTCCATCTATAGATCTGCCAGAAGTTTGGACGCCGATAGTTCGATCCAACTTAAAAAGATCATCATATCACAGATGAGGATATAACATCGTTCATTTTCATTCATGACTTCTGTCAATATTGACTTTTTGAAAATTGATAATTTTCAAAAGGTTTTTACTTTTTCTCCTTGATAAAGATAGAAGATGTCTATCGAAACGTCGGAAAACATTACATCCACTATAGATGATGGTAATAGCCCAAACAATCATTCAACAATTAATTCACATTTTAAATTCTGCCTCTTTTATTACTTCAATTCTGCCGGCAGTTGATTTTACCCTCCTTTTGCATCGACATATTTGAAGTGAGACAGACCATCAACGTTCCTAGTTCTTACCTAACTCGCCCTCGCTACGCTACATCGACTCAACAAAGTCGTCTATACTAAGACACACTTTGTCCCGACATCGTATCGCGTCATGAACGGCCAGACCGTCTCACCTCATTTGAAGTGGTACAATGTACCGCTTCAGTACAAAAATGAGGCATCTTTACAAACTCAATTTAAGTGGTGTACTACCCAACACTAGTTTGAAGTATTCATCCGATTCTTTTCTTCCATTCATTGTTTTACAAACATCTATTTTGCATATCCATTACTGCCCTCAGTGCCCACATAATTTCAATTCCCAGGTGTAAGTAATAGTACATTGTTTACCGGGTAGGAAAAGCAACATTCCATGGACGACTGTGAAGATTGCTAAGTCGAGGCGCAAGCCGAGACTTAGCAACACAGAGTCCAGGAATGTGGCTTTTCCTACGAGGTAAACATACTATTTTTCCGCAAATCGTTTACAATTCGACAGATATTGATTGATTTAAAAAAAAAAACGCGATAATTTTATTCCCAAATAAAAGGTGCTTTGAAATTCATAATGAAATTACTTGGGCTACTATGGAAACGTATTGAGGTTGAATGGTCAAACTTGACGCTTATAAATTTAATTGCTGGTGTTCTCGAAAGTAAAATGATAAGTGATGATGAAATTTCCATTCCTGGGA